>VSMD01041224.1:0-16246 GCA_008750895.1 Mirza zaza
CACTGCCTCTCTGCACAGTCTGCACTCCCCTGGTGGTTCTGAGGACCCAGGAGACCTGGGCGGAGTCTGGGCTCTTCTTCAGTCTCGTCCACGGCTATGGGCACTTCTGCTCACCCTCAGACCACAGCGTCCCTTGTCTATAAAATGGGGAATCGCTTGCCTTGTGGACCTCACAGGTTCACGGAGCCAGGGAAAACACTTTCTGATCCAGAAGACCTGACTTGGGCTTGAGGAGCCAGAGGATGCCCATGAGGATGAAGCTGGCATTTATGGCCTGCGGCTTGGTCCAAATTCGAGCCCACGAGGCCACCTCCTGCTGCCGCGGTAAGGGCCACAGCCCTCTGGGGTCTTCCCCTCCCCTCCCGCCTATTGACGTCCACTGCTGCCTCTCAGGCCCTGCATGTCCTCTGCGCCTCGCCGGGCCGGCCCTCGCCTGCCTTTGCATTTCCCACCGCGGGAGCCCCCTCCCACACGGCCTGTCACAGGCTGCGTCCTCCCCGTCCCGTCTATCTCCTGCTTAACACAGTTCACCCACGACACAAGGGGATTTAGGGCGCAGGAGAGCAATGCTGCACCAACCGCTGAGGGACCACAGATGGGGCCTCCGCTTCCAGGGCCCCAGGGATGGGGGTCAGTGGTCTGCGGGTCTCTCGCACTCCTGGCCCACCTACCTTCCGTTTTCTCTCTATCTCCAGTAGTTCTATGTCTGGGCCACACTTCTGCAATCAGAATGTGGGGTAGGGGATCATGGGTGAGGACCAGCTTCTGTGCAAAGTCCCCACCGCCCTGCCTCCCCATTTTTGCCTGGGTCCTATGAAGTCATCTGCTGCTTCCTTCCCTTTGCCACGAGCCCCTCCCCACCCCAGGGGAGAGTGTCTGCCTGAGTCTTACACAACATATACAGCCCATGTTTGGGGCAGTGGTTCAGGTGTTCACATCCCCTCTCGTTGCTGCTCCCCTTGCCCTGGCAGGGGCAGGAGGGGTGGAGAAGGAGAGGGAGATAGCCATGATGTCACAAGGGCAACTGTGACTCGGGAGGAACCAGAGTCCACAGTGGAACCACCGCCCGATGAGTCTGTCCTGCCCCAAGGATGACCTCTGGTCTGGCCCACAGCCGCTGACAGAGCAGATGGCGCCGGGCAGAGGGGGGCACAGGGCTCTGCCCACCACACTGGCTCAGGCTGGCTCCACGCCATCTTGCCTTCTCTGCCAGGAGCCCTTCCTCAGTGGGTGGCAGAGGCAGAAGAGCAGAAGGGCCAAGGAAGGGTCTGGGAGGAGGTAGCTCAGCCAGTGGCTGCTCCCTCCTTCCTGCGCTATCACCTTCCTCTTGTGGCTGTTCGGTGCTGCTTGGCTCACCACCCTATGATCCCTAAAACAAGGCTGTCCATCCGGTGTCTGAAACCGCAAGGGCTGGAGGGCATTTCCTGACGTACCTGGTAGTGTAGACATCCAGCCGCCTCCCCAGTGCAGGCTCCTGGTGGTGGCAGTGGCCACATGAGTCAGCCGGTCATTCAGGCTTGGTCCCAAGCCCAGCAGTCTTGGTCGTCCCACTGCCATTCCTCACCACATTCACAGCCAGCACCCGACCTCTTCTTTTCGAGCATCATCTAGTAATGTGAACTGCCACCTGGAAGGACAGCATGTAGCTTGCTGCCCACTCCAAATGATCCCACCTCTCTCCCTCATCTTCCCAAGGCGGCTGTTTGCAACATGGGTCAGATCACGATGTGGCGTTTGCGTTATCCTGACTGTGTGAGTGCTGCTGTCGCCCGTCTCGGAGCACTCTGATTCCCTCTCCTTTCCCATTCGACGTCATAAAAGCACTTTTCATCATGAGAATGTTGAGGCAGATGCAAAATCGACAGAACAGATAGTGACCCCATGGTACTCAGGGCCCAGCACGTCCTGTGTTCCTCTTCTGTCTTCTCCATCCGTGAATGAATCTCTGTGTCTCCTCCAGTGATTCTCTACAGCAAACGACACTATGACCAGCAGCTTCCAGCCGTCTCAGTGCAGCCGTGGGAGGCATCCACCAGGTAGTAGGTGCTGGGGTGGCCTTGCCGAGTCCTGGGACACGTGGCTGCTCCATGTCACTAAACCCTGACAGCTTCCTCTTCACCGTGGCAGCACCATTCTAACCTCTGTCCCTCACTGGAAATTTTTGCTGAGCTTAAAGGTGAAAAGTGCTGTCTTCCTGTTTCAGTTTGCATTTCTGTGATGAGGGACTTGAGCGGAGTGTGACCCTGCAGGGTGAGTACCTGGGCTCCGGTCCTGACCCCATTGCTTTCTGGCTGTGCGGACCTGAGCATGCCGTTAGGCTTGTTAGGACTCAGAAAACAATGCCCAAAAGGAAGGCCCCAGAAGCTGCTTTAGAAGCAAAAGTTTTTCTTTGACCTTCTGGTGTCTTCCTGACTCAGTCCCATTCTTTGCCAAGGCTAACCATAGAAACTAGAATTCTTCTTCCCCATGGCAGGTCATAGAAACCAGAACTCCTTTTTTCCCCAAATCCAGGTTTAGGTTTTAGCCATAAAACCTAAAAATATTACTCTAACTTTACCCCTACCTTTCTCTATAAAAACTGGCCATAAAAAATATTAGCTGACCTACCTTGTTTGACCGTAGGACATAAGATCTCCAATCCAGAAAGTGTCCTGCTCCACACCTAGAAGGAAGGAATGCAGCTCGGAGAGGCTGGGTGTCCCCACTCAGTATATTAGCATTAGATCATGTCTTTTTTGTCCAGCCATATTTCTATATGGCTGTCTATACCACATTGAATCTACGCATAAAATTTCCCCTGTATCTTTGGGACTTTATTCTGAAGGCTTCTGTGTACACATTAATAAGAAATCTGTATGTGTTTTCTCCAATTGATCTGCCTGTTGTGAGTTAATTTTTCGGCTAACCTTCTGTGCTTCCCCTTTGCCCCTGTAGACTCTTCCTTCCAGGCAAGGAAGAGACTGCAACATCAACCCTTCTTCCTCGGGCTTTGTGGGGATTCACGTAGGTGAAATCCTTGGAATGGTGGCTGGTCCCAGGACCTGCTCAGTGTCTTTTAGGTCTTTTTATTATTGCATACTGGCCACTGGGGGACTTTCTGTGTAAACGGCCCAACTCTGCCCTTGGCCTAATTACTATTGCATCCCCATTATTTTCTATATGACTTCCTCGGATAACTCTGTTCAATAAAAATTTTGCAAATATCCTTTCCTAGACTGTTGTCTGCCTGTTAATTTGTTTCAAGATTGTCTTTCATTGCATAGATATCTTTAATTTGGACATGGTCAAATCCATTTATTTCACCTGTATAATTTTGCTTTTGTGATTTTGTGAACAAGTGTTTTCCCATCCAAGTCCTATGTTTTCTGTTAGACTCTGGTTTATCTTTCACATTGAGGTCTTCACCAAGTGACAGGAAAATGGGCCTGCACACTGTCTCCCTCTTCCTTATAGTCACTCCTTTTCATAGAGCACATTCTATGATTGCTACCTAAGAAAGTGTGCATGAATATCAGGTTTAGAGAGTTGTTAGTCTGAAAATGATGGTGTTCTATCCCCAATTCTGATTAACAATTTTCTTGAGCATTGCATTTAGATTAATAGTTTTCCCTCAGAATTTTGAAATTTGGTTCCACTTTCTGTTAGAAGTCTTATGCCACTGACTTACTTGTTTGTGGGATGTGACCTATTTTTTCCTCTCTGGAAGCTTTTAGGATCTTTGCTTTGTCCCTGATGTTCTAAAATTACAAAATGATATACCTAGAGATGAGTTTTTGTTTTCTACCCATTCATTGTATTGGGCACTTGATTAGGCTTTTAATTTAAAACTTTATATCAATCAACTCTGGGAAACTTTGTAGTATTCTTTTTTGTTGTTGTTGTTGATAATTTCTACCCCCTTTTTTTTAAGCTTAGTTTTCTACCTGTTAGGAATCCTAGATTGATCCTCTAATTTTCTAATATTTTCTACATTATTGTCCATTGCTTTATCTTTCTGTTCTACTTTTTAGAAAATTTTACCTATTTTTTAAATTTCAAAATATTAAAGGGGCGCAAATGTTTTTGTTATATAGATGTCTATAATGCTTTAACCACTTCGGTACGAGTGTTGACTATAGTCGATAGCCACAGATGAACACCGTGATATGACTTTTCTAATTTTTCATTTATCAAAATAAAATTGTGAACATTTAAAAATAACGTAATGAAAACATATATGTATATGTTATCTATTCTGATTTACATTACAAGTAAAGCTGCCTGTAAAGTAAAACAAGCTTTCGGTGCTTTAAAGCTTTCCTCATCACACAAGAGCAAAACGAATTCATCGTCAATGCACAGCACAAACTATCGTGCGGATTATGAGTGCTGGCTGTGGGCAAGGTTTCTCGGCCGGTGAGCGCTGTACAGAAGTGGTTAAAAGCCTCTCAAGACTAGGAAGCCACACCAAGGTAGACTTCACACTTTGCCAGAAGTACCTATAGATTTGGGTGAATTCCTCCTTTCTTGAGGTCCCCAAATTATTTTGAGATTCCTGGGCCTGAAAGGAATTGACATATTTACTCATTCACTGTAAGGCTAGGAACTCTTAAAGCCAGGCATTCTAGGCACATTCTCAAATATGACATTCCGGCAAAAGCCTTGATAATATAACCAGTGTTTCCAATTGTATCCTGTTATAAAGAGAACAGACTGCCATTGAGCTTATGCAAATAACTATATTACCATAAATAAGAATATCCACAAGTAACATTCCAAATTCTGGAAAGATCAGGTAGAGAGAAAAAGTAAATATTTCAATTCTGTTTACAAAAGTATACATTACCAAATTGCTATAAGCTATAGAAAGCTTAAAAGAAGAAAGTTTCCTTAAATCTGGAAAACAAAACATTAAAATAAAGAACCATCAAAATTTCAAATAAGAAGTCATAAAAACATTATCCTCATCAGTTCATTTAGTCCCATGTAATTAATTCTTATTGGGCTTGATCTTCAAATAACAAATTTCATGTTAGTTTCAAATTAGTTTCAGGAAGCCATCAGTTTCTTCACTGGAGTTCTTATCCAGTCCAAGGGTATGATCTTAAAGTTATCAAAAACTTGTTCTTGTCACGAATCTCCTTGAAGTTGAAGCACTTTAGGATTATAGTTGCTTGCAAAAGCTTTCAGAAAAGTATCAGAATACTAATAAAACAATTAACTGTCTGTGGGATCAAAAGACTTAAAAAGGCCATAGTTAAAAATCTGATGAGAGTTCATCGTAATGCAGTTGACAAGGATATTTTGTTATTTCCATGGCATGCAACATTGTAACATAATAATAACCAGAATTATGACTGATAACATATGAAGACATTTCATATTTCTAAGAATTTCATAAATTTCTAGACCACTCATATCAATAACTCATATCATCCAATATTACTTAAGGAAGGTTTAGCATCACTTATTTGACAATGCTTCCCCTATAATGTAACATATCAATAAGCCTGACTAGTTTAACATCTCTCTTTTAAAAGTCCTTCGAGATATTTCAGGTGCCCTCTGAAACCTTTCAAAGTTAGTTTAAGGTCAAAAGATTTAATTTAGAATGTGATTTGGGGGGGTTGTCAAAAATGTCAAAAGATTTAAAGCACATGATTGAACAGGATCACTAGTCATTATGAAACAAAGGCAAATACAGAAAATTTGCATTGTTGTAAAAAACACTAGTTATTTTAATATTGAGAAGATTTAGTTTTCTTAAGTAATCAAAAGATATAATAAAAAATAACATGAAGAACAATAAATTATCTTGATAAAACACACAATCTTTTCTTTCCATAGGTCACTTAAAAAGGTAAAGAAAAATTTACAATTTCATATGGATACTTGAAGAAAATTTTATCATTTTAACAGAGAGGATTAAATTCTAGTTTTGCATCAATGTACTATTGATACTAAAGCTAACTTTAGTTAAATCTTATAAATAAATCCATCCAATCTTAGCATGTTTGACAACACTTGAAATTCCTTTTATTAAATTTCTTTTCACAAACCTTATACAGCTTTCTTATATCTGTTTAGTTTGTTTATGCTCTTGCTTTCCCATTGTGGAATAACCATTCTACTTTAGGACAAAAATTATTGTCTTTTTTTCTTAACCAGAACATATCCTCCTACCTTATAACTTCCTTTATAAAACATGTCTTATTTTTCTCATGTACAGGATTGTTTCTTTTATTATCTCTAGTTTGAGTTAGTATATGTAATTAGAGTTTTTAATCCTTAGTAATGTTAATTTTGGTGAAAACAAATAAGCATTGTAAACTATTTTATATCAGCATTCTACAAATAAACATGTATTTCTGGAAACATGTATTTCTTCATAATATAACTTTTCATGTTTATTAACAGACCCAAGTGTATTCAGCTTCTCTATACATATAAAAACAAAATGCCAAAGTATATAAACTTTAAACTTATGTTCAGCAATTGTTTCAGTATTTTAACTTGCTCAGACATTAAATGAATATCTATTACTTAACATAACTTTAAGATTTCAAGTTATCAAAAAATATTTTTGAAACCATAAAAAGTTTGTTTATACACTGTTATCCCACTTACTTTTACCTAATTCAGTTATTCTTAGAAATTATGTTTGAATTGCTCATTAAACAAAGCTAGCCATTTAAGGAGTTCATGAAATGCTACCCAAAAATATGCTGCTTTGGTATATTGATTACTTCAAGTTAAAGGCACTTGAAAAACAACAAAATGTGGGGAGAGGCTTTCTTTGAATTCCCCTGATCTACCTAAAGACAGATCCTCCAAAAGAAGCTCAATTATTTTTAATCCTCTCTCCAGAAGTTTCATCAACCAGGGAAGATTAACTCCTATCACAGGAGAAGAGACTAGAAGTCCACACCATACCCAGACAAACTTTGTCACAAATGATCATCTATTCTCTCAAGGGCCCATTTATCTTTCCTCAAAATCATTTACCCTGAGGATATCTCCTTCTTCATCCCCAGGCCATTGTGCCCACCTAGCGGGAGTTGCGTCAAAGAAGCTTGCCCTGTTGTCAATTCTCATCTTGATTTACCTGCCTGATCATTGCCCTAAGCAATTTCAGATCACATCTCTCATTGTAATCATTGACTTCTGGCTTTTAAATTTCTCCAATCTGGAGTAAATACAGCAGACTGGATCAGGGCCCTGTAATGTTGAGGGGCCAGCAAGGGTCCCTCTGGCCTACCCAACTTTTGGTATACTAAATCTTTGTTATAATTCTATCAATATTCATTTTATTTATCCCATTTTTAATAACCATCTAGAAAGTTTTCTACCCCAAATTCACATTTCCAAAGGAATAACTCTTAGGTAAAACAAGGTATAAAATTGATATCTGAAAGACACAAAACTTAGATTTTAGGCTTAAATGCCATTATTTGCCAATACAAAGACATATATAAGCCCAGTTAAGACGAGATGGTCAGCAAAGTTGAGGCTTGCTATGTAAATGAAAGCCAATGTCTTCTCGCATTATAAGAATTTTTAGTGATTTTCCTTTATAGATGTAAATTTTTACAAAAGAGTTTCAAAATAATCAGCTGAAAGGAATATTTTGGAAACTAATTTAGATAAACAGCTTTTCAACTTAGCTTCTGCTTTTAACTAGATCACTAAGTATAGGGCAAAGGACATTAACAAACAAGGCAGACAAACCATTTTCTGTTTCTGGACTCAGCAAAGACAACTCTAAACTCAAGAATTTGACAAAGCCATAAAGGCGGTTAAAGCAGCAGATGTGATTACCTGAGGATTAACTTTTATAAATTTTTTTCTAGCTTTCTTTTCATTTTTGAGGTGAGATGGTAACTAATTTAAAAGGTTAACAGAGTCAAATCAAATTTTCTTAATTAGTTGCTTAAATTTTTCCTTTGCCTTTTGTAAGAAGTCTTTTAAAAGAGGCAATTTTTAAAAATCTTTTTAGAAGATTCTGCACATCAATTAAAATAGACATCTCTGGATGGGCCTAATTTAAATACTCTTACTTTTAAACATACTTCTTAGACGAGCAGTCTTATTCATCTAGAACAGTCTACAAATGGCCGTTGTAATTCTAAGTGATCTTTAAAAATGTTTCACCATTTTTGTAAGTACATGTGCTGCTTAATGATGGGGATACATTCCGAGAAATGGGTCGTGGGGTGACCTTGACATTATGTGACAATCATGGAGTGTGCTTGCATAGACCTAGATGGTATAGCCTACTACACACCTACTGTGTTTCCCCGAAAATAAGACCTACCCATAAAATAAGCCCTAGCAGGATTTCTAAGCATTTGCACAATATAAACCCTACCCGGAAAATAAGCCCTAGTGATGGGCGTGGCTATGCAGTGTATCTGCACAACCCATGAATTTGGTTGCAGAGCAGTAAAGAAGACAAAGAAGACGAGCAGCCCTTCTCATCTGCCCCATCGTGACAGCTACTATCCCAGAAGTGACCGGAAAGGTACAGGCAGCCCCACCAACAAGGTCAGCTCCCCCTGTCAGGTCCCGGCCATCCTGTGCAGGCTGCAAGCTAAGGCTTTGAGGGGAAAGTCTCCTCAGTGAAATGAGGAGCAGGACGCTCCTCTCTAGGTATTGTGTGTCCCCAGGGGGAAGAAGGAAAGCTGTGGCTGCCATTTTACTCAGCACTGTGGGCCTCTCTCACCCCCCACAAACACCAGGGGATGGGGAAAAGCTTCAGCAAGCAGTCTCCTACTGAGTCCAGAGAGATCATTTCTGCTCCACTGTGCAGATTGGACCCAGTGCTCACTGGATCTCTGATAAATAAGCCAGCCCTTACACATCAGCTTTGCTGGCCTATCTCTGCTTTTCCTGAGTATCTGTACCCCTGGACAAGGTGAGTACAAAAAGAAAGAGTTATTCTGTTGAGTACAAGAAAGAAATTGTGGAGGATTCCAAGGGCAAGAATTTTACGGCTTTTTGCAAAGAGAAGAAGTTGGGTATCTGAATGGTCCGAAAATGGCAAGCAGAATACAATAACCTAAGTCTACATGTGGATAGAGGAAATGCTAAGAAGCTCAAGTGTGCTTCAGGTCGGCAACCTTTACTTCCCGAGCTGGAAGACATGATCGGTGAATGAATTGCTGACAGGAGAGCAAAGGCTTGCTTGTGCACAGGACTGATATTCAAAGATTTGCCCTTGCAATGGCACCACAGTTAGAAATATCCCCAGAAGATTTCAAAGCATCACAACATGGGCTGGATGGCTTCCTTCAGTGATATGAACTGTCTCTAAGAAAATCGACAACACTGTTTAAGTTGGAAGATGCTGAAGTTATTAAGTGAGCACTTGCTTTCAAGTCCTTTGTTGATGGCATCGATTTTTCTAAATACCAACTTTGCAACATGATTGCTATGGATGAAACTGCAGTGTTTATGGGTCAAGGAGCCCAAACGACAATTGAACAGAGAGGCGGCTCCTCAATCTATGTTCCCCTCACACGTTACTTGTATTTTGGCAATTTTGGATGGAAAGAAAGTACACCTCTTGTCATCACTAAGGGCAAGAAAGATAAGATTGAACATGTTTCTAACATTTATGTTCTTGAAACCGAAAAAGCCTGGTGCACAGAAGCAGTTGTAAGGAAGTGGCTTGATTTAATGTTACCACTTATTTTGCAAGGTAGCTAAAGAGGTCTGCTAGTCTGGGATTCAGCCAGCACTCACCATGCTAAAGACATGAAGGACTTCCTTGCAGAGAGAAGAATAGATCAAATAATGATTCCTGCAGGAATGACTGCCTATCTGCAGACCCTTGATATTGCAATAAACAAGCCGTTCAAAGACCATTTGCACAGGGAAATTAATGACTACATTGAAAATAGAATGACAAGAAATCAGCGTGGAAACTTTGTGAAGCCTAGCCTGCAAGAGGTTGTGATTTGGGTGAAGAATTCATGGGATAAAATCACCGACAGTGTTGTTACCAATGCACTCCAAGCAGGTTACATGGATAAGAGCTGCTCATTTAATGAGAGCTCTATTGCTCGACATGAGAGATTGGGGCCAATGGTTCTAAAGGAAATGGAGTCGCAAGAAATTCAGGATGGAATTCGGAGTTTGGAGAGTTGTGATGATGTTCCAAAAGAAGACGACTTAACTATATTTTAATAAATGTAGATCATTGAACCGTACTTAAAAAAACAACACATCCCCTGAAAATAAGCCCTAGGTGTCTTGAGGAAAAATAAATATAAGACTCTGTTTTATTTTCGGACAAACACGGTAGCTGTGTGGTATAGTCTATGGCTCCTAGGCTACAAACCTGCATAGCATGTCTGAATACTGTAGGCAACTGTGACACATGGTAAGTATTTGTGTATCATTAAACACGTTACATCTAAACATAAAAAATACAGTACAAGTACAGTATAAAAGATAAAAAAATAGTATACCTATATAGGGCACTTACCATGAATGCAGCTTGCAGGATTGGAAGTTGCCCTGAGTGAGTCAATGAGTGGTGAGTGAATGTGAAGGCCTAGGGCATTCCTCTACACTACTGTAGACTTTATAAACACTGTGCACTTAGGCTACACAAATTTCTTTCTTTCTGCAATTACAAATTAACCTTAGCTTACTGTAACTTTTTTACTTTATAAACTTTTTAATTTTTTAAACTTTTTGACTCTTTATAATTATAATAACACATAACCTAAAACAAAAACACACTATACAGCTGTACAAAAGTATGATCTTGTTTTATATCCTTATTCTATACGCTTTTTTCTATTAAAAAAATTTGCTTGTACTTTTAAAACTTTTTTGTTAAAAATTAAGACACACACACACATTAGCCCACGCCTACACAGAGTCAGGATCACCAACATCACTGTCTTCCACTCCATGTCTTGTCCCACTGGAGGGCTGTCGAGGGCAGTAACACACTGAGCTGTCATCTCCTATGATAACAAGGCCTTTTTACGGAATACCTCCTGAAGGACCGGCCTGAAGCTGTTTTATAGTTATTTTTTTTACACTCTAAAATAATGATTAAAAGTATATCATAATAAATAGATAAACCAGCAGCATAGTCATTTATTATCATTATCAAGTATTAGGTACTGCACATAATCATGTGCATGTTAACTTTTATACAACTGGCAGTGCTGTAGGTTTGTTTACACAGCATCACCGCAAATGTGTGAGTCATGTTTTGCACTACGACCTCACAATGGCTACATCGCTAGGCAACAGGAATCTTTCAGCTCCATTAAAATCTTTTGGGATCACTCTCATAGATGCGATCTGTTGGTGACTGAAATGTCATGCAACGCGTGACTGCATTTGCAGCTTCTAGAGCCATAATACTTAGACATGTAAAAGACAGGTATAGCTGAAAGGTAGAGGACTCAGTTCTTTAGAAAATCAGGATCTCATTTTTACATTGAATCTTGGGTCTTTCAGGAGCCAACATAAAAGCCTAAGAGGAAAATGCCACAGGGTTGGGTCATGTGATGTTTGTACATTGCACAGAAATTTTCTTGAGGCTGGTGGGCGACTAAGTATCAGAATAACCCATTCAATGCCCCGGCTTATTCTTTCTCAGAGACTGATCTGTAGGTGTTGAGGCACTCTTAACAGCCTTTAGATGCCCAGCCCACACCCCCCGTCAAGCGGTGACTTGATCCTTCACCGATTTCCCTTACTTTAGCATGCAAGGAAAAAAAAAAAAGAAACAAGGAAGAACTCAAATCTCTACGAATTCCGAAAGCGAGCGTTGTATATCTCACGCACTAACAGCCACTTACTGCAACCACCTCACCTTTAAAAGCCCAGAAAAGTCATGGCCCCTCTCATGGCACAAACTAACCTTGAATTCAAAGGCCAAAGAGAACAGGTTGGAGCTCAATGCAAAGACAGCAAGATGTGAACCCCAAAGCAACTTTATCTACAACACTTCAAGTTCCATGAGAAAGACGGGGAAACTTTCAAGGGGGCAGTGGCACCTCAGCTGTGCTCCTCAGGGGATCAAGGGGCATAGGCTGGCTCACACCTGTAATCCTAGCACTCTGGGAGGCCGAGGCAGGCGGATTGCTCAAGGTCAGGAGTTCAAAACCAGCCTGAGCAAGAGCGAGACCCCGTCTCTGCTATAAATAGAAAGAAATTAATTGGCCAACTCAAATATATAGAAAAAATGAGCCAGGCATGGTGGTGTATGCCTGTAGTCCCAGCTACTCGGGACGCTGAGACAGGAGGATTGCTTGAGCCCAGGAGTTTGAGGTTGCTGTGAGCTAGGCTGATGCCACGGCACTCACTCTAGCCTGGACAGCAAAGCAAGACACTGTCTCCAAAAAAAAAAAAAAAAAAAAATGGGGGCATTGGCAATGTTCTTTGGATCCTTTCATAGGTCACCAGAACTATCAACAGACAAATTACAACAAATTTAAATATCTAATTGGCTTTTATTTGAATTCTAGAATTAGGCAAGAATTCACTTTGTAAAAAAGAATGAGTACTCCAATGAGCTGAGAAAAGGAGGTTGGCTTTACAGGCAGAAAAGGGAAAGAAAGCAGAAACAGAAGAGAAGGGATTGGTTGATTTCCCTATAGGGGACTTCTTTATCATGCCAGCTAGGTAAATTGGGTCCCTGCTAATGCATTGCTGTGATGCTCCTATTTACTTTTTGCAAACTGGTGCATTTCAGAGTTCAGTCTGATTGTGTGGCACCTAGTGTGAGGGATTCCATTCTGCTTTGGTCTCTTGTGCTGGAACCTATGGGAGGAGGCTAGACCGAACGAGTGGCCTCTCATTAACTTTGTATAACAGCTAGACCCACAGGTCAAAGGAATCCTTAGGATTTAGTCTCACTCTTTCCCTGCTTGGCGCTACCTCTATCTGTTGGCTCCGTTCTCAGCAAGCCTTGCCACGTGCTGTCCCCAGCAGCTCTGGTTACAGAATCCTTCAGTTAGCAACCCAGGAGTTCCCACACAGCACCAGAGCTCAGTCTTAGCGGCCTGGTTTGAGTCTGTGCTCACCCCGGAACCAATCCTGCGACCACGTGTGTAAAGTGTTCTGTTGCTCCTCGCACGTCCCGGCCTGCGCCTTAGCCAGTTGTGCCTCCACCACCCAGGGGCAGCCAGCTTGGTGCCTTCTCTGAGGCTTCTCCATCCCAACTTTGTGGGGCTACCGAGGATAAGGGATGACCAGAGTTCAGAAGAGCAAAGCGATATCTGAGGGTTGGCAGGTTAAATATCAATAATCTGTAGCAGCAATGTACAGATCCAGAAAATCCAGCGAGTCAGAGAAAGGTAAAGGAGACGTGACATTAGAAGAGAAGTGGAGACAGAGAGGAACACATTGATGGAGAAAGATCTGAGGAACAGAAAGAGATCATTGGAGTGAATGACAACAGTGTGCGAGGGAAGCTGAGACAGAGACAGAGAGACAAAGAGAGTAGCATGCACATATGAGGTGGAGTAATAAAAAAACACAAGCCAAGTATATTCTGTCTTCAGGAAACATATCTAACCTGCAAGGATGCATTTAGACTAAAGGTAAAGGGGTGGAGGACAATATTTCAAGCAAATGAAACCCAAAGAAAGTTGGCATGGTGGTTTTGATTTCGGATAACTTAGTTTTTAAATCAACAAAAATAATAAAAGACAAAGAAGGTTACTATATAATGGTGAAGGGTACAGTTCAACAAGAAGACATAACAATTCTAAATATACATTCATCCAACCTAGGTGTACCCAGATTCATAAAGCAAACTCTACTTGATCTAAACAAATGGATAAACAACAACACCATAGTAGCCAGAGACATTAACACCCCATTGACAGCACAAGACAGATCCTCCAAACAGAAAATTAACAAACAAATAATGGACTTAAACAGAACTCTAGAACAGATGGGCCTGACTGACATTTACAGGACATTCTACCCAAAAAGTACTGAATATACATTCTTCTCATCAGCTCATGAAACATTCTCGAAGATTGACCATATCCTAAGACACAAAGCATGTCTCAAAAAATTTTTAAAAATAGAAATTATACCATGTATATTTTCAGATCACAGTGGAATAAAAGTAGAAATCAACCCCAACAGGAACTCTCATTTCTACACAAAGTCATGGAAACTAAACAACCTTCTCCTGAATGATCACTTTATAAATGAGGAAATCAAGATGGAAATCAAGAGATTCTTTGAACTAAATGACAATGGAGACACAAGTTATCAAAATCTGTGGGACACAACTAAAACAGTCCTGAGAGGAAGGTTTATTTCCATAAATGCCTACATCCAAAAGTCGAAAAGATCACAAATAGACAACCTAATGAATCGACTCAAACAGTTAGAAAAAGAAGAACAGACCGACCCCAAACCCAGCAGAAAAAGTGAAATCATTAAGATCGAATCAGAACTAAATGAAATGGGCAACATGGAAACTATACAGAAGACTAATAAAACATAAAGTTGATTCTTTGAAAAAATAAACAAAATTGACATGCCTTTGGCTAGACTAATGGAAAGCAGAAGAGAAAAATCTCTAATAAGCTCCATCAGGAACAATAAAGGAGAAATTACAACTGATGCCACAGAGATACAAGATATAATTTATGAATACTACAAAAACCTTTACGCACACAAACTGGAAAATGTGGAGGAAATGGACAAATTTTTTAGAAACACACAGCCTCCCTAGGCTCAACCAGGAAAAAATAGAATCCCTGAACAGACCGATATCAAGTGCCAAAATTCAAACAGCAATAAAAAACCTTCCTAAAAAGAAAAGTCCTGGACCACATGGTTTCACACCTGAATTTTACCACACCAACAAAGAAGAACTGGTGCCTATCCTGCAGAAATTATTCCGCAACCTTGAGAAGGATGGAATTCTCCCCAACACATTTTACAAAGCCAACATAACCCTGATACCAGAACCAGTAAGGATGCAACAAAAAAGAAAAGTACAGACCAATATCCCTTATGAATATAGATGCAAAAAATTCTCAACAAAATCCTAGCTAATCGAATCCAGGTGCTTATCTAGAAAATAATCCATCACAACCAAGTGGGCTTCATCCCAGAGATGCAGGGATGGTTCAACATACGTAAATCCATAAATGTAATTCACTATAAAAAGAAGCAAAAACAAAGACCATATCATCCTCTCAATAGATGCAGAAAAAGCATTTGACAAAATTCAACACCCTTTTATGATAAATAAGGACGCTCAACAAAATAGGCATAGACGGGGCTTACCTAAAAATGATACAAACCATATATGACAAACCCACAGCCAATATCATACTGAATGGGGAAAAATTGAAAGCATTCCCACTTAGAACTGGAACAAGGCAACGTTGCACACTATCTCCACTTCTATTCAACACGGTGCTGGAAGTCCTTGCTATAGCAATCAGACAACAGAGCAGAATTAAAGGAATCCAGATGGCAGCAGAAGAGATCAAACTCTCACTCTTTGCTGATGATATGATATTATACCTAGAAAACCCAAAGTATTGAACCAAGAGACTCCTTGTCAAGTCTAAGGATACAAAATCAATACACAGAAATCAGAGGCATTCATATATGCCAACAACAGTCAAAGTGAGAATCAAATCAAGACTCAAGTCCCTTCGAAATAGCAACAAAGAAAATAAAGTACCTAGGGATATATTTAACTAAGGAGGTAAAAGACCTCTACAGGGAGAACTATGAAACACTGAAGAAGGAAATAGCAGAGGATGTAAACAGGTGGAAGACCATACCATGCTCATGGGTCAGCAGAATCAACATTGTTAAAATGTCTGTACTACCCAAAGTGATCTACAGAGTCAATGCAATCCCTATGAAAATACCATCATCATTTTTCACACATACAGAAACAATAATTTTACGCTTCATATGGAAGAAGAGAAGACCCTGTATAGCAAAAGCAATCCTAGGCAATAAAAACAAAATAGGAGGTATCAATTTACCAGATTTCAAACTATACTACAAGGCTATAGTAATTAAAAGAGCTTTGGACTGGCACAAGAACACAGACATTGACCAGGAACAGAACAGAGAACTCAGATATAAAACCATCCTCATATAGCCATCTAATCTTTGACAAAGCAGACAAAAACATACATGGGGGAAAAGAATCCTTATTCAATAAATGGTGCTGGGAAAACTGGATAGCCACATGTAGAAGACTGAAACAGGACCCACACCTTTCACCTCTCACAAAAATCAA
>VSMD01041225.1:0-36415 GCA_008750895.1 Mirza zaza
GTAAAATGGCGCTGGAGAGGGAGAGTGAGGAATAAGGCAGGAACCAATTTGGGAATTGAGGCTCAGCCTCTGCAGACATGGGAGAGGGGCTGGGGATGAATCACGTAACCCGCTGGAGCTGGTGCTCTGTGGGGAGGCCAAGTCTGGAGGCTGTGGTTCAAGAGCAGGGCCAGGGTGCAAATCGGAGGCTCATGGGGTGCTCCTCCACCCTCTTGGGCTCCTGGCCAGGTTTCCCACCCCATCTTCTTTTAAGGAAAACACACACACACTCCAAGTTTGATGCTTTTGGCTTAATAGGGGTTTTGTTTTTGTTAGTTTTTTTTTGGCTGCTCCAGGGCGTCTTAGACATCATCTCAGTTTCTTCTCAGGAGTGAAGTCATTTGAGAATTTTCTTCCCTATATCATTAACGGTATCTAGGACATCTGTAGAAAAAATGGGGGAAAGAGGTGGGAAGGAATAGGAAAGGGAAAGAGAGAGGAAGGGAGAGATGGAGTTGGGGAAGGAGAGGGGGGAGGACAGGAATATGGAGACATGTGAATAATGCTTCTAGGGTCCCAGGCAGCAGGTCCGCCCCTTCCATTCCTCCTCAACTCTATCTGCTTTCCCAACTCACTGAGGCCCTGGAGGGTCTCGCACAGAAGTCGGAGTGATGGAGGGTAGATCCACTGGGAGCCTGCGGGACCCACCCTCGTCCCCACCTTGGCCGGGGTGAGAGGGGTAGAGGGAAGCAGGTGCCACAGCGGGAAGGCTGGGGGTCAGACCCCAGGAAGAATCTGTATCTGACAGCGATGGCATTTGAATTTGGGTGTAAATTGGAGACATTGGAAGCATAAAGTGAGGGGGCTTCCGTGGCAGAGGCTGTGGCAGTTCCAGGTGTCACTTGTGGGGCTGGAGAAGCAGGCTGGGCCTGAGGGAGAGGTGGGCATGCTTACAGTGGGGCCTGCAGGCCTCAGAGGGGAGATACTCACCTTTATCCATGAGTTTCACACCTTGAGTCAAAGATAACAACAGGCCTCCAAGTTGCTCGCGAACCTTTTCTACTCCCCCTTTGGCTTCTTGTAAGTTGTTTCCTAATTCAGGGCAGAAGAGGCCACATCAGGAGAACAAAAGCTGCTTCCTTTGTAAGAGAAGTCCCTCAGTCCTAGGCACCATGGTGAGCCCTACGGTGAAGTAGCTTTGCTGAGAGAACGAAGTACCCCCCGCCCCCAACATGACGTTGGTCGGCTGGTACCTGCAACAAGATCTACGGCCTCAGCAACCCTGTGGGCAGAAGCAGATGTGCACAACCCCACCCCTCCTTAGGAGTCTGGGCGTGTCCGTGTCCCTGTGCTGGGCCTGTGTGTGCAGTCACCCCAGAGATCTGCTGTTTTATGCGTCAGAACTCAAGACCCTGGGGTTTGCAAGGCAAAGAGACTTACCTGCAAGGCCGGATCCCTCCTTCCCTGATGGATTCCTTTGGTGTGTCCCTGAGGATTCTGCATTTTTGTTTGAGTCTGCTGATTCCTCCTGGGATGCTGCTGCAAGAGGGTGAGAGGGCGACAGGAGTGACAGCTCCCTCCAGGATCCCCCCCAGCAAGTTGGTGGAGTTCAGTTCCCTGCCGACCCTCTTCCTGGCAAGGTCTGGCTTTAGGGTACGCTCGTTCTCTCCCAGTTCTAGACCTTGACTGTTATGATCAGCTAGGTTTTTAGCATCCTTCAAGTCTTTCCCTGCTGCCTCAAAGACTTTTCCTACTTCTTTGGGTCCATTTCATAGAGTTGATTACAATTCAGGGAAAAGTTATGTTGACAGAATGATCGCATCACGTTAAAGAGAATCTTCCAGGTTTTCAGTCCTTATACCAGCCCCTGGTGTGCAGAGGTTTAGCTGAGAGGACTAGCTTCTCTCTCTGGGGCAGGTTGGTGGGCAAGAGAGAAACTTGACAGGCTCTGAATGGGCGTTTGCAGGTATAAACACATGCAAATGTTTATCTGGAGAATCAAAACTCCAATTTCATTGGTGTGCAAGCTGCCAAGGGCATTTGAGAAGAGGCAAAGGGGCCATCTGGGCTGTGGGTGAGGAGGCAGGAGGGGTGTGGGTGTGTGCTGAGGTTGGGGCTCATAGTGGGCTGACGTTAATTAAGCACCCAGTTGTGTACTTTGCTGGGGAAGTAGAAATGAAGGCTCTCAGGAGTTCCACTCTAGAGAGGGGGACAGAACAGGTCCACACTGGAAGCCCAGAGGAGAGATGGATGAAAGGAGAGACAGGGAGAGAGAGAGAAAGAGGCATCATATCCACAAGAAGCCTTGTTAGAGCATGGAGTGGTGCGGGTGGGAAAGGGACCCATGACAAGGAAAGTGGGGCCATAGAGAGTAATTCATTTTGCCTGATGTGGTGAATGGGGGAAGTGGGGTCTGGGGAAGTTATATGTGAAAAGTAGCCTGGATTCCGGTCACAGGGACTTGAGCGTCAGGCTAGGACGTGGGAGTTATGTGGTGAGAACTGGAGAACCACATGAAAGGTTTTTGCATTGAAATTGTTGGTGAGGGTGGCACATGATGACAACTTCTGAATCTGTTTACTGTCACCTTCGTCCTCCTGTTCACCACAAACTTACCTTTCTTTCCCATTTTCTACTCCTCTGACTTCCTCCACTCCCATGCCCTGTCATTTGCCCTCCCAGCTGGGGCTGGGGCAGGAGGGAGAGCCAGGGCTCACGGTTCTCCCATCCTGGGTCAGAGGCAGTGTTTTGGTCTTCTGCAAAGGAGGGAAAAGTGACCCTGTCAAGTAGGGCTCCGTCAAGGCCTCCAATGTCAGGCTTGTGGCCGTGGAGGGCGGGGACAGAAACCTGTGCTAACAAGGGCTCCACCAGAAATGCTGTTTGGCACCTGCACTCTGTCCACTCCGTGCTATCACCCCCAGAGCTCGGCTGTCACAGCGTCCCTAGGACAACGGAGTCATTATCTGCCTCTCCTCTGTGCCTTGTTAGACGTCCGAGTTCCATAACTATAACTGAAGGGCCATGGCCTGGGCGTAGTGACGGGCAGGACTGGCTCTGACTGTCGCCTGAGACGCGGCCCCCAGCCCTCCTTCCCGCTCTCTCCCAACGTCGTGGAGGAAACATCGGGCACCGACAGGGCGTTAGAGGCTGGGATACAGCTCGGGGAAGAGGAGCAGTGCTTGCTTGGTGAAGCAAGTAGCCTGGGGACAGTCGCTGGGGGATTTGGAGGAATTACATAATTAAATAAGCGGTTATTTAATTGCACTAGTGCTAGTGCTAGGAAGGAAAAGTATAAGGCGATAACATGAAAAACAGGGTCCTACATTATCCCGCGTCTTCAGCAAGGCTACTCTGTGGAAATGCATTGGCCCAGCTTGGTCAAAAGGCAAACATTTGAAAATTAGGTAGGAGAGAGGTTGCCAGTGGGTGGGTGAGAGAAAGGGGTGGGAAAAGGCAGGAGGATGTGGGAAAGTCTTGGCGGCAGGAAAGGGTCTGGCTCAGTGAGGGGAGGAAGAATGCCGGAGTGGCTGGAGTGGAGTGGTTGAGGCAGAGTCTGGGAGGAGACGCAGCTGCAGAGCCAGGCCAGGGCTGGAGGGCGCCTGGCCCCTCTGACCATGGGCACGGGGCCCTCGTGTGGGCAACTCAGGAGGGCAGTAGTGGGCTGCAGAGACAGGCCTGGGAGAACTGTCTCTGCCAAGGAGGGGAAGGGGGATGAAGGCAGGGGCCATGTTCCCAGGGCTGTCAGTATGGGTGTGGGGGAAGCGCCATACTCACCGGCACACACCAGGGCCCCAATTGGCATTACCAGGAAGAGGAGAGCCGTGAACCTCATGCTTCTGTGGGTGGAGTGAGTCTGCCACAAAATGCTTGGAGATTCTAGGATCTATGGACTGTCTCTCTGGGCCTTTTTTAATCATGACAGGGACCAATCGGAACCAGTCTTCCAGTGGTGTGTTCTCCTCTCCTCCTCTGCTCCAACCACAGGGCTACCTGTTACGTCAACAAGGGCTGGCTGGGGCTGGCTGGTGCCTGCCTCCCTTGCAGGTAGGTCCTAGACAGCGGCTCCGGAGCAGGCATCACCTGACTGGCACCATGTTTGCCTGCCTCTCCCCTCCATATCTCACCTATCACCTGGGCTCCCATCTCTGGTGACACTTGGAGTCCTTGGGGAGACTGTGAGATCATGGTCTTGCCTTGGGGGACATAGTGGGCAGGGGCCCAGGCAGATGGGGAGACTCCTGTCCTGGCAGGGCGTGCCTGCCCTGTCTAGCCTGTGGGGTGGGGTGAAGCTCGCTCCACCAGTTAGTGGTAGGTCACATAATCTCTGCAACTGTCCCTCTGTGCCGGGCACAGAACACCCGTGAGATTCGAATGGGTAAAGCTCCAATGGTAAGCTTCCCCGGATGTCTGCCCTGCACCTTTGTGGGCAGTACTTACATCTGCCGCCCTTCCTGTCCCCTGCGTGGTCACTGTGATCCTCTCTTGGCTTGTGTTTTCCTTCAACATTTAGACACTTTAAAAATAAACAAATAACACTTTACACTATCCCTTTACACTATTCCTTGCTAGCTTCTTTCTAATCCCTTTACAACCAAGCTTTTTGAGAACTGCTACAATTTTGGCCTCAACATCCTCGTTCTCTTTTATGTTCTTATCATCTTGTGATGTTTCTACCACCATCCTTGGAACAGAAAGAAATGCTTTCCAAGGTACTCAAATACAGTTGCCACTTTGTCAGCTTTTAACTTCTTTGGTCTCTGTGAGATTGTGCCGTTGTTGAACACTCACCTTGGAAACTGGTCTTCTCTACCTCTCTCCCTTTCTAGCCACCTTCAACCCCCTTGGCCTCACCATCCCTGCCCTACCGTTATAGTCTAGGGTTGTGTTCTTAGCCCTTCCTTCTCTCGTCTCCACACTCTCTCCCTCATCTTCATGCCAGCTGGGCTTCCTTCCTTCTGCAGGTACTGGGCACTGGCTCAGAGACGTGACAATGACTTGGTTTCTACTCTCATGGAGCTCACAGTCTAGGCTTGGTAACAAAGCAAAGTTAAACAATTTGATACTAATATGGCCTGTAATGGAGCACCTAGAAGGGAAAAATTGAAGAGTTAAGAAAAGAGGACAGTTTCTGCATTCAGGGCTTATTTTTCGGTTTTCAGAATGGGTCAGGAGTGTGGGGAATGGCGGGAATGAGCCTCATGTGAGTGGAGCATGTGAGTGAGAACAGCAGTGGTCTAAGGAGACCCACGTGTAGGGTGGTTTCTGTCAGAACTTGGGTTTTGGGTCTGGAATGAGCTGCTCTAGGGATAATGCAGCCAGGCTGGGTTTCCTTACACATTAAGCTGAGTCGTTCAGTGTGACCTCTGCTCCTTTATCTTAGAACGTATTTTGATTTTGCTGTAGCTAATGCTTGCAAGCTGTGCATTTCTGGCTGCTGGTTATATCACATGCAGAGGAACTGCACTGCCATGTATCCCGTTCACCTTTGATCTGTGAATACTATTTCCTGGGGACATCTTGCTGAGTGGCCGGGAGAGCCCGGACTTACCTCATAGCTCTGCCCTGGCTCACTGGGCAATCCTAGAAAGCTGCTACCCCTCTCATGGCCTCTGTCCCCTTCTGTGTAAACCAGTGGGCTTTACTAGATCCCTCTCTTACCAGGCAGTCCCAGTGTGTGGGCTGGACCCTCCCAGGTCCCCCAGTGCCCTCTGTCTGATGCAGGACTGCCTGAGACTCAGGGACTGGAGTCCTGTGTAGGTGGACAGTTTGCCTTTCCAGGAGGCAATCTGAGTTCATGCCTAAGACTGACAGTCTTCACCCCCCTCTTCCCTTCTCTTTTTCCTCCCAGGCCCAGAACACTTCTACTTTAGAGAAACATTGTGTTAATTTTTTTTTTTTTTTTTAGCTTTGTGTGTTTTCTTCTTCTCCCAGGTCACAAGATCCATTGTGCAGATGTGGAGACTGCCTCCCGTGTGAATTAGAATAAAAGCGTGTTGGGGGACTACCTCCCCGCCTCTTCCCCTCAGTCCCCCAGGATGAGGGGCTCTGTCTTTACAGCCACAGACAATCTGGGACAACACAGTGTGTTGTGGGAACAGCCTGATGTCCCCCAGTGCCCACCTTGGCTACACAAGTTATCTCAGGCAACCCTTGCCTTTCAGCCGTTCTCCTTTACACAGCCCAGTCTAACCCCTGCCCTTTTCATTTTTGCAATTCTCCCAGTGCAATGTACACAGAAAGTGCATTGTGTAGCAACATTCTTGGTGCTTGTTTGTCAAAAGAATGGTGGAAGAAACCAGACATATCTTCTTAGTTTCCACCTTCTATGGACAAAGGACAGATGCTTTTATCTCAGCTGGTCACTGTGTCTCAGTAGCCTTGTTGGCTTTCTGAGGTCACACCTTGAAGCCTGTTGCTGCAAGGCTGGTAGAGACGGTGGAATCAGGTTGTATGAATCCTGAGCATCAGTCTTGGGTCACTGCTCTGGTGTAGGTTCTGTTCTTTGATTGACTAAACCCTAGGGAAGTCCATTCAACTTCAAGAATATTTCTGAGAGAGAGACCAGGACACAGAGGGTCAGTGAGCATCAGACCAGGTCCATGTCCTGGAAAGAGGGTGGGTACTTCCCTTCTTCAGGCCGC
The DNA here is from genome assembly GCA_008750895.1 of Mirza zaza. NCBI lineage: Eukaryota > Metazoa > Chordata > Mammalia > Primates > Cheirogaleidae > Mirza > Mirza zaza. The sequence goes on from VSMD01041225.1 coordinate 6,621, forward strand.
TGGTGGTAGTCCCATGACTGGAGAATATCAAAGAAAACAGGGTCCTGGAGGACATGGGCATGGGGCAGCACGTCCTCCTCCTCTATGGGTGGTCTGGTGCTCAGTGCTGTTCCTGATGGGAGGGAGGAGGCGGTTATCCCCGAGCACTGCAGTCTGGTCCCTTGGGGAAGAACACAGGTTGCTGGGGGCTTGGGTTGTGCGTTGTTTTCTCTGAGCACCTGCAGTGTGCCCGGTGACATACCAATGGCCTCTTGTAGACTTCAGGGAACTTGCAGTTTTGCAAGTGGAGAAATGAAATGGAAGATACTTCAGAGGTGATCTGTGATCTATTGAGTATAGACTCTAATGGCAAGAAAGGAAGGAGATCAGCAGGAGTGGGGAGGCTTCCTGGACTAGGCAGAGGATATGGTTACTCCAGGAGGAGGAGGACGAGGAGGAGGAGGCAGGGGCTTTCGGGATTGGGAGTCAACAGTGGGGACTAGTGGGGGCTGGTGGTGGTGGTAGTGGCGAGATGTTTCCTCAGTCCCCAGAAGGGATGTGCTGGGGAACAGTGGGGATGAGTCTGGATAGGTAATTGTGGCTGGATTATGTACTAGGGCACAAAGTTTTCTCCAATTTGAGAAATACAGTTTTGTAGTAGAGGTGTCTGAAAATCAAAGGGTGCCCATTCCCCAACGATGAAGGTGTCCAGGCAGCATGCATGCTGTGTTTCTGGAGCGCTGACATGTGGATTCTCTAAATCCCATGTCCTGCTGTCTGTCGTCAGCCTCAGCCCCTAGACTGGGCCACCAGAACTCTTGCCTGTACGGTGACGGTAACCTCCTAACTGGCCTCCAGCCTCTAATATTTCTCTTCCCCTCGATTCTGCCAGGATGTGTTTTTGAAAAAACAAAACAAAACAAAAAAACAATCAAATCATGCCAGCTAGTGCTTTAAAAATATTTGTCAGTCCATTTCCTGCAATATGGATTCTGAATGCCTTAGCATGGCATTAAGGCTTTTAAAAAACTAGCCCCTTTATAGAAGAATCTGAAAAACAAATAACAAAACAGCGGGGGGTGAAAACTGTGGCATATATTTTGAATTTTTCTGAATCCTCAAAGTAGATTGCAAACTCCAAACTTATGGGCAACATTTACAACAAAACTAGATAATAAATATCCTCACAAATCCCAGAATGCAAGCGGATGAGGACCAATCGCCAACTGAGTCAATACGTCTGTGTGATTGTCGTCTCCACGGGAGAAGGCAGAGACAAGGAATGGAAAATGTGGCAAACTCAAGAGCAGGAAACCCCGAAATGCCCAGCAGGCACTGTCTGGAAAGCAGGGCAGGCCAACTGAAAATGAGCAGAGTCTTTCTCACCCTGTTAGTGGGGGTGCCACGGGGCTGTGGTAAGGTGTGAGGGGCTGGCTGAAGCAGTTTAGCCCCCAGGATCTGCCAAAATGGGGCTAGAAGGGCTCCCTTCCAGGGAGGAGAAACTGCTGGGAGTGGAATAAAAATGGAGCAGGACAGGGACAAGAGAGACAAAGGACCAGGAAGAAAAGGTAAGGTCAGGGGAACAGAGCCAGGAAATCTCATAAAGCAGGCTGCCATACACTTCTTTTAACGTTACCTGAAAACAACAGAGGATGGAGTTCTGTAAAATTAGAAAACTACCCTGAACCATGTTTCCTTCTAAATGTCCAGGAATCTTAATTTCATGTAACAATGGGCAACACAAACGTATTGAGGTAAAATCTCATGTTTTTTATAAGAAAGAAAAACAAAATCATATCCCTATAGATGAGCACAGCATGGGAAGAAAACATATCCAGCAAATAGATCTAATCTTATAATCTTTAGTTTCAAAATAAACTAAAAAGCAGTACGAAAATGATACAAGACTAAGTAAAAACATAAACTGGAATTAGGGACTTATAAATAAGGTGACAAAATCAGGAAAGAGTGAGAGTTAAAGAAAAAAATAATTTCATAAATGAACTTAACTAGAAGAAATATAAAAACAAATTAACAAAATAGATGATGCCTCAGGTAAATAGAAGTAAAAAGTAGGAAAGTTTTAAAAATAGAAAAGAAATTAAGCAAGAGTTAAAGAGGATTTAAGAGGAAGTGCCAGATACTGAAAATAGGCAAAGAAGATCCACATATATGAAATGGCAATCCTTGAGGAAGGAAACCAAACAGAGGGAATAGACCAAATAGTGCGAACTATACTGAAGAAAGCATTCCTAGGAAAGAAAATGATTTAAAAGTACCAATTGAAAGAGTCCACCATCTACTTGTGAATATCATCCCAGTGTGACCAACACCAAGACACAAAGCAGTGAAATTGCTAACCTTTATTTATTCATTTTTATTTCAACATATTAAGAGCGTAGAAATGTTTTTGGTTACATGGATCAATTATTTATTTCTTTTTTTTGAGACGGAGTCTCACTCTGTTGCCCCGGCTAGAGTGCTGTGGTGTCAGCCTAGCTCACAGCAACCTCAAACTCCTGGGATCAAGCAATCCTGCCACCTCAGCTGGGACTACAGGTATGCGCCACCATGCCCGGGTAATTTTTTTCTATATATTTTTAGTTGTCCTGCTCATTTCTTTCTGTTTTTTTTAGTAGAGACGTGGTCTCGCTCTTGCTCGGGCTGGTCTCAAACTCCTGAGCTCACATGATCCTCCTGCCTTGGCCTCCCAGAGTGCTAGGATTACAGGCATGAGCCACCACACCTGGCCCGTAGATCACTTTTGCATGCTTGAGTAACAGCTGTAAGTGTTCCCATCACCTGAATAATGTTCATTATACCCGTTAGGTAGGTTTTCCCCTACCACATCCTCCTCCTTTGCCTTGCTTGATTTCCACTGACTTTTACTTCCCTCTGTGCAAATGTGTGCTCATCAGTTAGTTCCAATTTAATAGCGAGTGAATGTGGTGTTTGTTTTTCCATTCTTGAAATATTAAATACTTCACTTAGGATAATGATCTCCAGTTCCATCGAAATTGTTGCAAAAGGCACTTATTCATCCATTTTGATGGCTGAGTAGTACTCCATGGTATACATACACCACTTTTTGTGAATCCTTTCATGAAGTGATGGGCATTTGGATGGTTCTACACCTTTGCAATTGTTTGTTGTGCTGCAAAATTGCTGGGCTGTTAAGTAAAATAAATAAAGAAGCCCTCAGTGAGGCTTGTTGGCAAAGAGAGTTAATTGACTTAAAAGGGAAAGAAAATTAGATTATCATCATAGGAATTTTTGACAGCAATGGTATTTGGGCAAGAAGAAAATAAGTAATATATATTTTAGATTACTAGGAAAGAAAATGTAAGGCAAGCATTTTTAGTCCAACAAAACTTAATTTAAAATATAAAGGATGCAGACAAACTGTTCTCAATGTGCCTTTCCTGAGGAATCTACCAGGGAATGAAACCCAGACAATAAAAATGACTAAGGAGATATTAGTATAGTGTAAGGAATGATGATGAGCATAAGAATATAGTTATATATTGAACTGAAACAAAACGAGAGTTACAATGGAGAGAATATAGCATGTAATGGCTACATATCAGTCGATTGAGATATGGGGTTACAGGAACGAGGAAAGTTTATGGCAGTTAAAAACACTGTTCCAAGTATTAGAGGTGGTAGCATTAATATTGCAATTCTCAAACTCTCGTGTGTATAATATGTGATAAAGTGAATGAGTAATTACGGGATGTTCTATCATCTGTGTTTCCTAAGAACAAGGATTCTTTTTTCTTAAATTTCAGCATATTATGGGGGTACAAACATTTAGGTCACATACATTGCCCTTGTCTCCTCTCCGCCCTCGAGTCAGAGCTTCAAGTGTGTCCATCTCCCGGACCATGTGCATTACGCTCACTATGTATGTATATACCCATCCCCTTTTCTCCCCTCCCACCTGCTCCACACCTGACAAATGTTTGTTTTTCTTTTTTTCTTAACATTTTGGTTACATCATTTTATATCTTTGCCTCTCCCTAGCAAGGGTTAGAGGTATGCCCTTCTCCTCCACAATGCTCACCACATCCCTCAGATGTGGGACTACCCCTCCACCCCTGAATCCCTGGTGAACACCACCAGCCTTTGAGCACCACAGTGTTAATCAGTCAGTACCAATTTGATGGCAAGTACATGTGGAGCCCATTATTCTGATGTTGTGTCACCTCACTTTGGATAATGGGCTTGAGCTCAATCCAGGATAATATAAGTGGTATTAGCTTGCTGTGATTTCTTAGAATTGAGTAATATTCCATTGTAAACATATGTCAAATTTTAATAATCCACTCATGAATTGTTGGACATTTGGGACATTTGGACATTTGGAATTGTTGTTTCCACATCCTTGCAATAGTGAATTGTGCTGCCATAAATATTCGGATGCAGATGTCTTTATAATAGAATGACTTATGCTCTTTTGGGTAGATGCCTAATAATGCTATTGCTGGGTCGAATGGTATGTCTATTTTTAGCTCTTTGAGATATCTCCAAATGCTTTTCCACAAATGTGGCACTAATTTGCAGTCCCTCCGGCAGTGTAAGAGTGTTCCTGTCTCTCCACATCCTCGCCAGCATTTGTTCTTTCAGGATTTCTTGATACAGGCTAATCTCTCTGGGGGTTAGATGCTGTCTCATTGTGATTTTGATTTGCATTTCTCTAATGATTAGCAATGTTGAGCATTTTAAAATATGTTTGCTGGTCATTATTCTGCTTTCTTTAGAAAAGTTCCTGAAGAACAAGGATTCTTGATGTGGAAGAGAGCAGATGCAAATGTAATATAGAAGAAGGAACAAAAAAATGTGTAGTCCTGAAATGAATTGGAAAGATCAATATGAAATCATGAGGTGTTTTGATCTGAAAAAAGTGTGTATGTGTGTATATTCCACTGAGCGTGTGTGTCTGTGTGCACACGTGCATCAATGAGCATTCAAGACACTGAATTGAGGTCTTGAAATTTCATGTTTCGAAAAAAGAAATCAGGGCTTCTGAAGGATACAATAATTTTAGGTCTCAGGCAGGAAATGTACAATAGGAACCTGGAACATCTTGTCACATTGGTTGGTGAGAAAGCTATCAATGATTACTAGTATCATGTTCAAAGAATTCAGGATCCAATTTGAAGAGGTTCCCAGGGGCCAAAAATGGGATGATTTGAGTGTCCATAGGGTAATAGCTGTAATTGATGGGAAAGTTTAATTTCAAATGTTTAAATTCTTAAGTTCTCATGGATGCTAGAAAAGCTAATCGGTCCCTTTTGGAGGACAGTAGAAAACTAATTCATTATATTTAAAACTGGTAAACAAAGGGAAAGAATTGAGCATTTATTCCACTTTTTCTATAGGAACTGTATCACTAGCAAATAAACTAGTAGGTGAGGGAAGTGTCTCCCAGCAGATGCATTCGAAGTAATAAATGAAAAAGAAACGTTAGAATATCACCATGTAGCAACCCCCAATTAATTAATGGATTTAGATATTGGACACCAATAACTGCTAATATCAGACACCCACACACAAAAAGACAATCAGATATTATCTGCCTCTTGGAGAAAGGACACATCACCATCTAGGTAGTCTTACCAAAGCATCAAGCATCAGCCTGGCCCAACCTCTGGATCCAGCTGTCAGTTTGTTGAAAATAAAAGAAAGAAACATGTTGTACATAATCATGAATATGGAATCAACAAAATCTAGACTAACAGAAATTTGGTGTTGGTCGGATGTCTACCAGTCAGAGGTCTATCTTCAATATGTGCATTGAAAGGAAAAGTTAGGGCTGGAGGGAAAATCTTTAGATTAAGAGAGACTTAAAAAATTGCAAATAAAAAACCAAGGAATTCTACACTGTGGTGTCCAGGGATGCACACCAGGGTGATGACACTCTAAAGAATCACAAGGAAAAGATGATTTCAAACACCAGGGTAGTGGTCACTTTGATGGGAGGAAGGGAGTTGTGATTGGGGTAGGGCATTGGATGGGTTTTTGAAGTGGCCAGCACAGTTCTGTGACATGTGTTGGAGGGTACATGGGTATTTGCCTTAATATAACTCACTTGTGCAGTTTTCTCTTCTGTTGTAGCTTACAATGCAAAGACTAAATAAGCCTAACTCATTTGTCCTTTCTGTACCCCAGTCCCATGCAGCCCCTTGATTTCTGCACTCTGAGCACCAACAGCTCCCCCAATGGGCCCTTGCTCTTTCCCTGTCTCATGGGTTTGTGTGGCTGGTCCTTTCACCTTGAATAACCCTCCCAGGTGCAAAGTTGGCGCTGCACCTCTGATTCCTAGTCCTGGCTCTTCCCAGTACAGTGGTCCTCCCTCATCCGCTGCTTAGCTTTCTGCAGTTTCAGTTACTGGCAGTCGGTGAGGTCTGAGAATATTCAATGGAAAATTCCAGAAATAAACAATTCCTACATTTTAAATTGTGTGCTACTGATGATGGAATTTAATGCCATTCTGCTCCATCCCATCCGGGACATGCATCATTCCTCTGCCCAGTGTCTCCACACTGTGCTACCTGCCTGCTGGTCACTTAGCAGCCATCCCAGCTGTCAGATCCACCGTTGGGGCATTGCAGTGCTTGTGTTCAAGTAACCCTTATGTTACTGAATAATGGCCCCAAAGCACAAGAGCAGTGATACTAGCAATTTGGATGTTCCAAGGAGAGCCATCAACTGCTTCCTTTAAGTGAAAAGGTTAAAGTTCTTGACTAGCAAGGAAGAAAGAGAAAATGTATGTTGAGGTTGCTGAGATCTGTGGTAGGAAGGAATCTTCTTTCCACGAATTTGCAAACAGTATATTGTTTTAATTGTTCTATTAGTAGTTATTTTTGTTAATTTCTTACTGTACCTAATTTGTAAATTAAGCTTTATCATATATATGTCGGTGTGGGAAAAAACAGTGTATATAGGGTTCAGGACTATCTGCTGTTTTAGGGATCCACTGTGGGTCTTGGAACACATGCCCCAGGTAAGGGGGACTTCTTTCACAATTCAAATTGATTCAGAAATCTGCCACTATTTGGCTATTGCCATCTCATAGGAGGTAAGGCTCCTGGGCTTGCTACATGCTAAGGGAGACTGGAGGGTCTTTCATTACCTGCTTAATTCCTAGAAACCCCCATCTTCTTTTAGGGCCTGTGGCTTTGGGACTTGAGACTCTGTTCCCTTTACTCATTTGCCCAGGAGTTGATGGTCTTTTGCATTGCTCAAGTTCCTCTTGGCAACCTGAAAAGTTCTAATCTTCTTAGGCTTAGCTTCAGGCAAATATGCACCATATGTATTTTGGCCTCCTTTTTACAGGCCACATATTTAGCAGTTGGGAAGGCTGATGAATCCAAGAGAAGGTGCACCTGGCTGTAAATTCTTGCATTAGAGAGGCAGCCAGTGTATGAATGACTAAGAGCTAGCACCATAGAAGTGCCAAATATCAAGGTCATAGTTCTTTTTTTCAAAACTGACAGATACGGGTATATACATACATAATGAGTGAGATGTGCACCATCTGGGGGATGGTCATGCTGGAAACTCAGACTTGTGGGGGGAGGGGGGAAGGGCATTTATTGAAACCTTAAAAATTTTTTTTTTTGAAACCTTAAAATTTGTACCCCCATAATATGCCGAAAAAAAAATAACTGACAGATAAAAGTGTATTTATCATGCAGTGCATGATGTTTTGGGTTAATTACAATGTGAAATGGCTAATTCTAGCTAGTTAGCATATGCATTATCTCACCCAGTTGTTTTTGTGGTGAGAACACATTATATGCAACCCTGGGCATTTTTCAAAAATAAAGTGATGGTTCTTTTCACTGACCTCATGCCCTGTCCTTGTTCCCCAAACCCAACAGCAGGCCAGGGTTTCTGGATTAGAGGGTGTTTGATCCCAGCCACACGTTGGGCTGGAGCCAGCTCCCCCAACATCCCACCCTGGGCCTTGTGTGATGAATTGCTTTTTGGAGCCTCCGGAGGTCATTTTCTATGAACAACCCACACTGTTGGGATAACTCAGTCAATGACAAGGGTGTGTAGTTATTTAATCCCAGAGGGAAGGAGTCAGTGTTTTGGTCCCTTTCCTTTTAGAAGCCTTGTTGACTTTTGTGCATATTTACCCACTTTCACTCCAGCATCTGAAATAAATGAGCCAGTTCAGGCACATATAAAAAGTTAGATGACACTATTTCCCCAGAGGGTGTGTACCTACCCACCTTTCACCTGCATAATTTAAAGAGTCATTCCGTGATTCCTACCATAATAATGATCATCAAAATCTGCTCAGAGGTGGCCTTTTCCCTGTAGACGTGTAAGAGGCTGGTGAAATCTTAAATTGTGTATGACTAAGCATCACATTACACGAATAATAATCAATTATAATGTTTGTATTAATTAAAACACTTATAATTTATTTGGCATAACCTAGTTAGGGTTGGCACATTGATCCTAAACAACTTAAAATAGAAGAAAGATATTTCATATATTCTTTTCTATGCATCCTTATTATTAACAGTTACCTGTATAATTACCACTAGAGTTGTTGAAAGATGCAAATAGTTAGAGGAGTCACATTACCACTGGAACCTGTTGTTGGATTTATTGGGCTGTTTCCAATTTTCCCCTATTATAGATAAAGCTGAAGTGGAATTCGTTATTTACTCATATGGATATTTTCAAAGGATAGGCTCCCAGAAGTTGAGTTGGTAGTTTAAAGGATATATTCATTTAAAATCTTGATAGTTACTTGATACTGTCTTCCTAAGAATTGTTCTAGTAATAGCCTCACCAATATTGTATAAAAGTGCAATATTGTATCACCACCAGATACTTTTAGATTTTAATTTTAAAATATTTAAAATTTTTAAATTTTGGGCAGCATGGGCAAAAGATAACATTTTTTCATTAGCACTTTAATTTGCATTTCCCAGCTTGCCAGTGGGTTTGATAGGATTATCAGTCTTTTGTATTTTCTCTTCTGTGAGTCATTTGTTTATGTCCTTTGGTTTCTTTGCTAGTTTTGTTAAAACTTTATTATTTCTCTGATAGTAGCAACTTAATACTTTGATTACTAACCTTTTGTTTGTCATATTGGTAGTAGAGTGATCAGTTTTCTTCCATTCTGAATATTTATTTCCATATAAGAAAACTCCATGCAGAACACTCCTGCTCTCTTAACCTCTAAGTAAGAGAGACTTAAAATGACTGCAGAGTTTGGAAGGAAAGTGTAGATTGTTGTGGTTGGTGGAGTGCCTTACCTCCTCCTTCCCCTGGGATCCATCCTGCCAGGGAGAGCACGTGTTCTGCTGTTCTCCTGCGCTTGGGAGCCTCCGTGTGGAGAGAGCTCTGGTGGCCCAGCACTGCCTGTGAGCAGAGAGGTGACCGTGTTGAATTATGGGCCTTCAGGCTAGACCTTGGTTTTGGGGTCTGCTTTCTGATGTGATAACTATCCTTTTCTTCATCAAACTTTCACCAATTAGTTTTCGCAGTCATTGATGTTTCTTGGTAGAATTAATTATTACTGTAATGGTTGTAAATAGTGATTTTTCTACTTGAATCATTCTTTCTGCATTGATTAGCCTCACTATACTATAAGAAAAACCTTTCTCACATACCCATTTACCCATACCCACATACCCATTTATTCATTGTTTCATTTATATCAGTGTGGACTCATGGCTTCCTATTTACTCACCGATTTATAATTTTTCTTTTACTGTTTGTTATTCTAATATTTTATAATTTTTTTTCCCATTGAATTTGGTTAGTCTGGAATAATTCAATGTATTGGGATAGGCCAGCCTTCTTGCTAGCTTCTGTATTTTTTTGATATGTCTCTATCATTCTTTGAGCATTTTCTTACTTTCTGGTACAACAAGGCATTCCAGGCACATCATGTACTTTTTCTGCCCTTGTCCTGGTATAAGCTATTTCCCTGTTCTCTGAACGGTATTTGGAAAAGAAGATATAGGCTCTATGCCCACTCGTTGTTCTTGGGATGTCGCTGCTTCCAGGACCTCCCAGTGGTCAAGCTAGGAAATGTATGAATGTATTTATGTACATATATATGTGCGTGTGTGTGTTCCTGCAAATAAATTACATGCATATTTACATCTATATGTATTTCTACACCAATTTATATATATTGAAGATCAAGAGTTTTCACCATTACCTCCAATTCTAATCTAACATCGTAGAGTTCAGGTTCAGTCATCCTGGACGATGTAGACCTCCTCACCCTGTGTGAGCTCCAAGTCCTGACATCAGGCTGGATGGGTCCCCTGACACCTCATGCCAGGTCACTGCTTCCACTCACCCCGTGACTGCCCCTGGCAAATGTCCTCCTCATGTCCAGTCCCAGCACCCTGCTCTAGCTTTCCTGTAATCAATCCTCCACCTCTGCCCATGCAGGTGCCCTCCATGCCCAGCTCTGCCTACTGGCTTATGTACTGAGTTATTCAGAAAGAAAGGCAGGAATAAGGGCAGGCAGGCAGGCTGGAAGACAAAATAAAGCAGTTACCCTCTTCTCAATGTATCTTTTATTTAATCCATTGTGTATATTTTGGTTTTGCTTTATGATCCAATATGAGACTCTTGGTTTCATGAAATATATTTGTGCTATTCTAATTTGTTCATATGAAATGTGTGTTTGGTACTAGTTGTATCTTTATAATGTTATTCTTCCATTTTAACAATTTTTTGCTTATATTTTGCTATATTGTCTGTGTTTTTTTCTTTTGTATGTATAGTTTTGTTAATATAAATGATTTATAGTTTTTTTATAGTCCTATTGATTATCTTTATGACTATAACTTCAAATGATGTACTCAATTCTTCATTTATTTAGAGTTGATTCCTTCTACTACTAATGATTAAAATAATGTACTTCTACTTTCTCCTTTTCCCCATCTGATTTTCATGGATTATGTTAGTAATTCTTCTAGTGATTTCCTTTATACCTTTATTACTCAATTTAGCACATTAAAATATTTTCTGATCCTTGAACTGTAAAAGTTATATAAATCTGTCTGCCTGCTTACATTAACTCCCCCCTTCTCTTCCTTCCCCATTCTGATCTTTTGTTAACATTCTCGCAGTTTATAATATTTAACCTCTGCTCTGTAACCTCGATTTCCACAGCTGTTTTAGCTTTGTCCTGCATTAAAATAGATTTAATGCCACAGCTAACCCTTTTGCTTATTTTCTCCATTTACCTCTTGACTGTCTAATGTTTATCTTCTAATAGTTTTCCATTTTTTTTGGAAAAAGGGTTTATAGAACAAAAATTCCCTAAATCGTTGCATGCTTGAAAATATTTGTCTATTGCTGTAACCTGGTAAAATAGTTGATTAAGTAAAAAATGGTTGGATATCACTTTTCGTCTCCCATAGAACTCTGTAGGAATTTCTCTAGTGGCTTTTGGTGTTAAAACCTGCAGCCAGTCTGATTTTTTTCCCTTCAGTGCACACATTGATAGTTTTGCCTTTATTCGCAAAGGATTGCTTCTTTATATTTGAAGATAGGGAACTTAATTAGGCAAGTTGTAAAAATCAGTCTTTTTTGTTGAATCAGTTTTTCCTTTTGGTCTGTAGATTCAAGTTTTTAAGCTTTTGAATTTTAATTTTTAATTGTGGTAAAGGACACATAAATTTTACCATATTAACTGTTTGTTACATGTACAGTCCAACAGTGTTCAGTATGATCACATCGTTGTACAATCTCCAGAACTTTTTCATCTTGCAAAACTGAAACTCTGTATCTATCAAACAACTGCCCGCCTCCTCCTCCCTTCTGCTGGATTCAAGTTTTCTTTGATTTATTTTTTTTGAGACAGAGTGTCACTTTGTTGCCCAGGCTAGAGTGAGTGCCATGGCGTCAGTCTAGCTCACAGCAACCTCAAACTCCTGGGCTCAAGCGATCCTCCTGCCTCAGCCTCCCGAGTAGCTGGGACGACAGGCATTCGCCACCATGCCAGGCCAATTTTTTCTATATATTTTTAGTTGGCCAATTAATTTGTTTCGATTTTTAGTAGAGATGGGGTCTTGCTCTTGCTCAGGCTGGTTTTAAACTCCTGACCTTGAGTGATCCACCTGCCTCGGCCTCCCAGAGTGCTAGGATTACAGGCGTGAGCCACTGGGCCTGGCCGTTTTCTTTTATTTTTAAGGAACATTTCTTTAGTTATGTTTTTCTGTTCCATGAGTTCGGGTCTCTTTTTCAGGACCTGTCATTGTGTATATGGTGGACCTGGTTACAAATAAGATGTCCTTCTTCTTGCCCCTCTGGGTGTATCCTAGACTTTCAAGAATTTGTGCTTTGCCAGCTCTGCCCATGATGTGTCCTTATGGGACACCGGGTCAGCCTCCTCTCTCAGCTTGGTTCCAGTTGCAGTGGACTTGGCAGAATTTCTTCATAGAAAGTGTTATTTGGGGTTGTAAGTGCTTTCTATTTTCACCTAAGATGAATTTATACATCTGTGTTTATTTTTATGTTGTAACGAATTCAGCTGGTTTCAGACATAAGAAATTGGTAAATGTATTGTTATTCTCCTCCTTTGATTCGGAATTGTGTCATCGAGCGTTTTCCCTGTTAATTTGTAAATAATTTACATAGAATATCATCCACATAGGAATATTAGAACTCCCATAACCCCGGAAAGCAGGAAAACAACTAAGAATCCAGAAGTAAGTCTGTTTTCCAGTGAATGAGTATTTTTGGTCATTCCATGAAACATGGAGTTGGAAGGAGGGTAGAAGGCTGTGCTTAGTTTCCATCTGTTACAGATGTGTTTGCATGCACCTTGCGTAGTTCCACGGAGCCCACCTTCCTTTTTTATTTTTTTTTATTTCAGCATATTATGGGTATACAAATGTTAAGGTTACGTATATTGCCCATGTCCGCCCTCCCCTCTCGAGTCAGAACTTCAAGTGTGACCATCCCCCAAACGTTGCACATCTCACTCATTGTGTTTGTACATACCCATCCCCTCCTCCTGAGCCCACCTTCCTGTTATGACGAAGACACATGTGAGAGTTACAGACAGGGGAAGCTGTCTGCTCCCTCTTTCTGGTAGGTCCTTTGGATTACTGGTATTGTCTTGGGGCTGAGAGGTTCCATCAGGGCTAGGGTTTCCTCTGAAACAGTATCTGGGGAAGCTGTTTCTTCTTCAGCAGGCTTTGTCATCATTGCTGTACATCCAAAGCCACCACTTTGTGGATGTGATACGGTTGAAATTTTTTCTATTTTGAAGGGGGCAGACGTGGGGTAGGTTGGGGTGCTGTAGGCTGAGTGGGGAGGGTGGGAGAAGTATTGTGTGCAAGTATGGCCCGTGCCTGCAGGAATCTCCTTCTTTCAATATACAACATGTTAACCACCTGTTACCTGCTGAGTGCCAGGCATTCTGAGACGAATTCCACATAGACCTGCTTCTAAAGAGTTGCCTGTCTGGTGAAGAGGTATTAATAGCATCCATGCAAAAGCATATTCTGAGATCAAAGAGGATGGAGACGTCAATGTCACAGGATAAGAATGAGGAGGTGGGTGGAAGTGGGTGAATTCATTCAACGTTCAGTTATAATAATATTACTTGGGTGCCTTCTATATTCCAGGCACTGTTCTAGGCACCGGGGAGACAGCAGCAAGAAAACAGACTGGAATCCCTGCCATCATGGCGCCTGCCTTGTAGTGAAGAAAACAGTAAATATTAGGTAGTGAAACATGCTAAGGACAAAAATAAAGCAGGAAACGTGTGCGTGTGTGTGTGTGTGTGTCTATGTGTGTGTGTGTTTGTGTGTGTGAAGTCACAATTTAGGAAAAGCTGGCCAGGAAAGGCCTCCCTGAAAAGGTGGCATCTGAGCAAAGATCTGAAGGAGGTGAAGGTGTGAGCCACATGGTTACTTGGGAAAGAGTGTTCTAAGAAGAAGGAAAGGCAAAGTCCCTGAGGCAGGAACAGGTTTGCTGTGTGTGAGGAACAGTGAGGAGGCCAGTGGGGACGGAGCAGAATGAATGAGGAATGTACCAGGGAGGAGACCAGAGAAGAAATGGAGGCTACATCCGAGAGGACCTTGCAGGTCACTGCAAAGATGAACTTTTGTTCTGAGTGGCATAGGGAGCCATTGTGGGCTCTCAGAGGGGTGGAGGCATTAAATAATGTGAACAGTCATTCTAGAAGGGACGTTGCCTTGAGAATAGACTGTGGAGAGGGAGACCGGTTAAGGGGAAATGGCAGAAATCCGGGTGAAAGATGATGGTGGTTTGAATGGGTTGGTAGCAGCCAAAAGCAGGAGGGCGGGTGGGCTTCAGAGAGGAAGATAGTGAGGGGTGTGGAAAGATAATTCCAGGACAGGAAGTGTGAGCAAGGACCAGGAGAAGAAACATTTATGAAATAGGAGGGAGTTCACTGTGACCTGTGGGGAGGGTGCATGGAGGGGAATAGGACAAACGAGTTCAGAAACTAGATGGGAGCCAGGCCATGGGTCACTCTGAATGCGAGTGCTGGTGTGTATGATGGGTTATGAAAAGACCTCCCTAAGTCTATATTCCAACTTGTTTTATTCCTTATGAACCTTCTCACCACCATTCCTATTGGCTCTTCCCTCATAGTCGAGGCATTTATTCACTGAAACATTCTTTCCTCCCTGATCCTGAGCCCCGTCCGCTCCATACTCCCCTGTCTTGGAAATCCCTTAAATCCTTTTCCTTCTGGTACTTGCCTTCTTTTTATTCCCTCCCCTGATTCCAACCTCCACAGCTAAACTCTTCCCACCGCTACCCAGTCATGAGGAAGAGGTGAGCAAGGCTCACATGGGACTCCCTAGAAAACGCCAGACTCAACACCTTAGTCCAAGGAAAGCCAGCCAGAGCTGCAGGTGGGTTGACCCCCGACTGGTATCCAGGCTTCCACTTCTCCCATCCCCTCCCCAGTCCCAGGATTGCCCATCCCGTCTACCTTTCTCAAAGTGATGTGGGGTAGAGTGGGAGGACTGTCCTTTTTGCTGGCTTTCCTGATCTGGCTGGATTTCTGTTTCTTGAGGTTGACTTGCCTGTCCCTCTGCCTTGGAGCAGGTCCTGTGTCAGTCGGGTTGATTGCAGGCTTTAGCACACTTGCCCAGAGTGGCCTGAGGCCACCCTGGAAACTGTTCCTTGGAGATGTGAGTGAGTCTCACTCTTTGAGTTACTTTCTTATTTGGGGGCTCAGAAACCAACACTCCAAAATATATCACTCTGAGATGCTGAACTGAAGAAGAAGCCTCAAGGTCTCTGACCTCACCCGACCCCTGTCTCTTGATCCTGTCTGTCCCAAAGCACAGGATGAAGTTTTCTCTGAAGTTCCTTTATCTGCCTAAAGACCAGATCCACCAACAAAGAAAACAATTACCTCTAGTGCCTTCTCTCAGTTTTCATTGCCTGAACTTATTAAGGAAGAAAGACTGACATTTGTCAACAACTTGGACAGACTCTTGTCACAAACCATTGTCTTCTCTGTGGGCCCAACAGACTTTGTCCCAGGCCATTGTATATTATCCAAGCCCATTGAATCCCCTAAAAATCATTTACTACCTCCCTAATATCTTCCACAATACCCCACTCCCTTTCCTCTAAGAATAAGGTATATAAGTTTCTGTACCCCAGTAGTTTGGAGGATAATCACGGTGTGATTTTTCTTTGTATGCATGTTAAGAAAAATATGTATACCTTTTCTTCTGGTAATCTGTCTTATGTCAACTTGTTTTCAGTGAATCTTCCACACTTAGAAATGTCTGATCCAGGCTAATGCTAAAGGGAGTCTGGAGTTGGGAATGAGGGTGTTTATTAGTTACCTGGGAATGCCGTAACACAGTACCACAAAGTGGGTTGCTTAAAAGAGCCTGAATTTGTCCTCTCACAGTTCTGGAGGTTAGAAATCTAAAATCCAGGTGTCAACAGAGCTGTGTTCTCTCTGAAACCTGTGGGGAATCCTGTCTTGCCTCTTCTAGCTTCTTGTGTTTGCTGGAAGTTTTTGGCATTCCTCGTCTTACAGATGTGTCATTTGAATTTTGCCTCTGTTGTCACATGGCATCTTCACACTGTATTCCTTCTGTGTCCAAATTTCCCTCTTGTAAATATAACAGTCATATTGAATCGGGGCCCACCCTACTCCAGTATGCCCTCAACTAACTACATATGCAATGTCCCTATTTTCAATAAGATCACATTTTGAGGCAGTAGGGGTTAGGACGTCAACATATCATTCTAGGCGGCAAAATTCCACGCATAGCAGGGTGGCAGTCTACTGAGCATGAAATACTCTGTTTACTCAGTGTGGATTAGGACCTGTGCTCATAGGGGACCTGTTCTTGAAGGTCCCCTTTGTCTCCTTGGTAGTGCTCTTAGAAATGGACATGTGTGGGGGAGGTGAGCAGGGGATGTATTTCTGCATTCATTTAAAACATAGTCTAGATTGAGAGCTCCCCACACCATGGACAGAAAGGGAAGGAATCAGATGGGGTGTGCTATGGTCTGATATTTGTCCCCTCCAAAACTTATGTGAAACTTCGTCCTCAATGTGGCGGTATTGGAAGGTGGAGCCTTTAAGAGGTGATTGGGTCATGAGGGCTCTGCCCTCATAAGTAGATTAATCCATTGATGGACGAATGGATTAATGGATGATTGGATAAATGGTTTATCATGGGAGTGAGACTGGTGACTATAAGAAGAGGACAAGAGACCTGAGCTAGTATGCTCAGCCCCCTCACCGTGGTCCTGCTTTGCCTCAGGCCTCTGCAGAGAGGACCCCCAACAAGAATGCACTTCGAAACATGCCCCCCTTGAACTTGGACTTCTAGCCTCTAGAACTATAAGAAACAAGTTTTATTTCTTATAAATTACCCAGTTTCAGATTTTCTGTTATAAGCAACGTAAAACAGACTAACACGAGGTGAGAAGAAGGACAGTCTAGAATTAAGGACTCTGGGGGTGTTAAAGAGCAGACAGGCATGGGCAAGGGGGTGGCAGGAAATCTGATTGTCCTCTCTTTTCTCCAGAGTCATGGGTGGGATCTTCCCTAGTTTGCCTAGGTGTAAGGTGAGGTCCTGGGCTATGGTGCTGGGAAACAAGGAATGTAGCGGGACGAGGAGACCAAGACCCCTTTCAGAGATTTTAGTCCTTTGGGGAAGGCAATTCATGCATCTAAAACTCAGTCATAAGCAGTTTCTATGCACCACATCACAAGGGAAATTTTAATGGATTCAATTAATCTTTTCAGTCAAGTGCCAGTTATCACTGCAGTGGCTCATTATTTTGCCATCTGACCTAATTAGTCATTGTTGTTCACTTTGGCCTGGTGTAGAATGTATGACTAGAAGGCAGGAGGGATGAGTTTCAAACAAAGTTCCCAGAGAGTGGTTTTAATAGCAATGGCCCAGGCTTTGACTATTTTCAGGATAATAAATCCTGGTTCTTTGGAGATTGATATAATTTATGGAAATGGTTGGATGTCACTAGGAGCCATGTGTGAAGAATAAGGAGGTGGACCAGAACTGGAGGGGCATCTGGACTAGAAGGAGGCTCAGGGCATGTGGATGTGGCTCAGCGTGAATAAAAGGGGTCATTAGAGGCTCTATCCTCTAGGCAGGCTGGGACTGTCCAAAGGCCTGGGTCGGGACACCCCATGCCTCATGTTAAGGGGGTATTTGGAGGGCCTTTCTCCCCACTCCTTCTCAGGGGCCCACCCCACAGAGCACAGGCACACAGCAAGTTGCATGCTCTCAGTTTAATAGCTCTGGGCTGCAAGGGTGTTTAAGGCTTTAAGCCCAGTGACCCTATTCTTTGGATCTTCTCAGAACCACATTTTTAGTGGGTGCCATTTCTTCATCAGTTGCTGTACAAAGTCATTTCCATCTAGAAGGAAAGCTGAGATCAGAATGAGGCAGCAGGTCCACCCCTTCCATTCCTCCTCAATTACATCTGGTTTCCCAACTCACTGAGGCCCCAGAGGGTCTCACACAGAAGTCAGAGCGATGGAGATTAGATTCACCGGGAGCCTGGAGGACCCACCCTCTTCACCCCTCTGGCAAGGTGTGAGAGGGATAGAAAGAAGCAGGTGCCACAGGGGGAAGGATGGTGGTCAGACTCCTGGAAAGATTCTGTATCAGACAGGGATGGTAATTTGAATCTGGGTGAAAAGTTGCAGACATTTGAAAGCATAAAATGAGGGGGGCTTCAGTGGCAGTCTCATGTGCAGGGGGTGGAATTGGGGCCAAGTTCTCTCCCACCTCCCATCCCTGGATGGTGGGTGGTGGGTATCCTCACTCCAACAAAGCCTTGCCTTGGGATGCACTCACCATCGACAAATTTTTTTCCACCTTGTAGTTTTCCAAGCAGTTCTTTTTCTGCTCCTTGAAAGGTTTGTTCTGCTAGTGCGAGACTTTTCTCAACCAGGGCCTCTAATTGTGGAGAGGAAGAATGACATCAGCAGAAAAGCCACAGCATTGAAGGAGAACTCCCCCAGACATCATCCCTATGAAAATTCCTAAAGTGGAGAAGCTTTGCTGAGGGGCCCAGCATCCCTCTCACAGGCAGGTGTGTGGGCCAGGACAGAAACCATGTATGGCGCAGGAAGCAAAATCTACCATTGCAGAAACCCTGCGTGTGGGTGCGGTGCGCCTCCTCATTTTGCCTTTGTATTTAGATGTTTGAGTCTATCTGCTTCTCTCTGGGCTTGTCTCTGTGGGTGGAGGTGTCACGTGGGCCCGCTGCCAGAGACTTCCTTAGGTTGTTGACCTGGCATAGAGACTGAGACTTACTCATGGGGAATAGTTCCTGCCACCCTGGGGAGGCCTGGGCTGTTTTCTGAGGCGCTGCGGGCGCCGCTGAAGTGGTTGTCTCTTGGGGCGGAGCTGAAGCTGTGTTCTTGCCATCAGATATAGCTACAAACACACAAATAAATGTATCAAGTTTAGAAAAATCAAAGAATCCCCCCTTTGGCATAGGTGGCAGGGTCCCAGATACCTAATATGTGCTGGGTGCCAGGGTGCAGAAGCGATACAGCATAAACCCGGCCCTCCCATGGGAGACTGATTTCTACCCACCTCGTGCCTCTTGGAATGAGGTGGGCAGGGTTTCACACTCCTAAGGGGCAGGGTGAGGAAGGACTTGGGCTAGGGTATGGAGAGAGTCGGAGCATTTGAGAGAGACCCTGGTCTTGAAGGCAGGTCGTTTGCAGGGGAGGGTGTTCTAGAGGGGCTTCCTGGGGGCAGGAAGTGAGTCAGCAAGAGCTCAGGGGCAGGCATATGGGGGACAGGTGCGGGGAATGGAAACAAGTTCAATTAGCTGATGTGGATGGTACATGAAGAAAAGTCGTGGAAAAAGGGGTTGGAAAATGAGGTCTGAGGCTAGATAATGAATACCTTGCTAAGGAGCTGAGAGTTACTGGAGGTTTTGCTGGTACAGTTATCAACACCACACAAGACGTTCCCCTTATCCTTGAACAACATATGTCTCCCCCTTTCATTCACAGCAGCCTTTCCCCAGCCTCCCCTTCGGCTGCCTCGCTTGGCTGGGTTATTCTCTTTTGTCCCTGGCCTTGTCCCATTCCAACCCTTGCTACCCTCTTAACCCTGTTACCTGCTGCATCCCGTTTTCACCACAAACTGGACCCAAACTCCCGCCCCATGGCTCCTCCCCGCCTCCACCACACCCCTAACTGCCAAGCCCTCCCAGCAGGGGCGGGGCAGGGGGTAAGGAGGACTCACGGGTCACATTGTCCTGGGTGGGATCAGCCTCGGTGTGGTCAGAGGGGGCATCTTCTGCAGTGGAGGAAACATGCCGGATTTGAGTGAGGACTGAACCAGATGCACCGGAGCCACCTCCCCTCCCATTCCCAACACTTTGCTCCTAGGAATTTCCCGTTTGGTTGCTGTGCCCTTCCAGGGCATTCTCTGTGATGTTTTTAACTCCTTCTGCAGCTCTTTGAGACAGGTTCTCCCCTGAGAAGTGCAGTATCCCTCGGGACACTGCCTTCCTCCCGACGTGCCCGGGCGTGGTGGGGTTCTCTGAGGTTCCTGCTGGGGGACTAACCATGGGCGAGGGGCTCCAGCTCCTCTGTGGTGCAGGAGGACAGTGTGTGCTGCCACGAGGCCACGCCTGAGGATTTCTGGGATTAGGACGCTGGGCCTTGCTCCCTCTTTTCTTTCAACAAGACATTCATGCAAAGCTCTTTGCTAATGTCAGTACAGTGCAGAAGAGGCAGATGCCTGACAGAGCTTACCTTCCATGGGGACACTGTTTAGTGACTAGCATGATGGGGCTGGAGCAAAGTGCAGCTTGGTGTCATCACAGCCCACGGGATCTAATGTGTTCCATATGCTCATGAAATGCTTCTAAGGAATTATATCTAAACTGCCATTTGCTAGATGAAAACTCATTGGCCAGTTGAGATTGCATTTGGCTGAGGGAAGGGGACTGGGAGAGGAAAGGCATTTGAGTCAGAGGGAAGAGCAAGAAGGAAGGTTCCAAAGTTCAAGGAACAGCAGGTTCATCCTGGCCCAAATGGTGCTTCTGTGAGATTAAAAAGGCACCCCTTCTCCATAAGGGTGCACTGCCTGGCAAGTGGAGCCAGGGCCAGATGTCAGCTCCCATCACCTCTTGCCTGGGTGTCCTTGTGCAGGGGTGCCCTGCCCAACTGAATGCAGGAGCCCAGAGGCACCGAGGGAAAGCCAGGGTGGCTGAAGCATAGTGGGTGAAGGATGGTGGGGGGCAGATGAGCTGGGGGATCAGGCATGGGCCAGAGGGTTCCTGGCTCCCCTGCCAGTGGGTATAGGGGCCACATGTGGAGAACTGGGAGCAGGAGTCACTTGCAGAGGGAAGGCTGGATAGCACTGAGAGGAAAGGAGTGGGCTGGAGACAGGAGCTAGGGCCTCCCTGGATGGGGAGGACTCTAGTGGGTGCAGGGGAAGAGCATACTCACCGGCACAGACCAGAGCCCCAGCCAGCGCTGCCAGCAAGAGGAGAGTGGTGAATCTCATGCTTTGGGATGAGGAGTGAGTATAACCACGAATTCCTCAGAGGGTCCGGGGATTAAGGATGCTGAAACTGTTGGGCCCTTTTAAGGATATCAAGGGACAATGGGAGTGGAGCCGGAGGGGTGTGACTTCCACATCCTCCTCCCCTTTTTCCGTGGACTGTCACCTCCTAAGTCAACAAGGGCTCTGTGGGGTTGTCTGAGGCCTGGTGTCCTTGCAGACAGGTTTTGGATTGGAACCTTTCCCCACTAACTTCTAATTGTCCCTTTGCTTCCTCTCCGCCTGCCCCCTCCTCACGCTCACCTGCCCTCTGGCTTCACACCTCCGGGATCTCAGGGACTGTAGGTAGAGTTAGTTTCATTTGAGGACATTCTGGAATGTGTCTGTTGAGGGTACTGATGAGCTCTTGGTCTTGTCATCTCTCCAGGAGAAGGCTGGGGCTTCAGGAAGTCACACTGTCTGCCTCCTGCCTCAGTCTACGCCGGACTCAGTGTGGGGCATGAAGGCTCCCGCAGACTAAGTGAGTCCCTTTCCCTGGGAGGCCACACCCAGGACACTTGAGGACTGGGTGTTTGGCTGCTGTCCCCCCGTGAGGGGATGGGGGTGAAGGCACATGTGTCTTCTCTGGAGTTCTCACATTTCTGAGAGGGTCTCCTGGTTAAAGGATGATGATAGTTCAGTGAAATTGGAGCTTTGATTCTCCCTTCAGGTGCGGGGCTGGCCCATCATGTGAATAATCCAGAAAAGCACATAATTCTGAAGAAGCTTCCCTTTGACTTGGGATTTCTTCCTTCCTGTTCTGGAAGAGGCCTGTGTTTTGAGTTCTGGCTTTGTCATGTACATATGGCAGTCTATTGTCATATGCTGGAAAACAAGATTTTTATTTGTTGTCTGGGATTTATAGCTGCTATGTACAGGATGGTCGGGGAGAGTGTGAGATAATATACTGCAAAGCATTTTTCAGGTAGCAAAGGTCTATGGAGTCGTGTGTGGTCCTCGCAGTTTGCAGATGGCTCATCCTCCCAGAAAGGTTTGGTTCAGGCTGGTGCTAAATGCCAAACAGAATAGGACAGAGGAGAAGCAGGAGCCACATGAGGGGCTGAAGGGTGGAAACCAGCTTGTGACTCTCCACTTGCTGGACGTTGGCTCTCACCCCGCCCAACATGGGGCTGACTCCTGAGGCCTGCGGTGTCCTCTGCCTCATGGCTGGCGTGAAGCTGAGTATGGAGAAAGGGGCTATGGGGAAGTTTTTGACATGAGGGTGTTTTGGGTGCATGAGTTTAGAGCATAAATCTTTTCAGGAGACAAAAGAAGAGAAAATTAATAGGGTGGGACATTCGAGCCATGGCGATTAGTATCTGCCTGAGGGTCTGGGCCTGGCAGCCTCAAAGGTGGGGGCAGCCTTACCTGGAATGGGGAAGGCTGAGGGACAGGATGATGTCTGGACAGATCGGTGCCCTTGGTGTGCGTGTGTGCACGTGTGTGTGTTCACTGTAGAAGCCTCACTCTAGATCCCAAATGATCTCCATAAGCACATTAAAAAGGTCAACAGGAGCGAACTATGCTATTTGCACAAGGTTTTTCTAAGAGGAAATTTGAACTTTGGCAGCAACACTAGAACTGTCACAGAGCAGGGCCTTTCCAAATGTCACTGCTTAGCCCTTTTCCTCTCCCAGGTCCTCCTCCTGGCTGCAGGACTTAAAGAGGCAGGTATTTACGTAAATAGGGATGAGGTGAAAGGTAGGGACCTTTGCCTTATGGAACATTTTCATCACTTTATAAGAGGGCCCAGGAGCAATGTTACCCCAAATCATAGAGCCGGGGAAGGAATTGGGTACATATACTAAAGGAAAGAGACACACCCCACGTATGCGGATAAGGGGCTGTTCTGTGTGATGTCCTGCCTTCTGGGCTGTCTGACCTCTGTGATGACTGCAGCTTGGCACATGCTGGAAAATGTTAGGATTTTTATTTGTTGTCCAGGAGTTATGGCCCCTGTGTACAGGCTAGTGGTGGAGATCATGAGATAATACACTGCAAAGCAGATTTTAGACAGTAGAGTTCTACGGAGGTCTTTTCTTATGTGCTGCTCGCTCTGTGTCCAGTGTATGTCTCTCCCCTCCCTGCAGGTCAGTTCTCTGCTTCTCTCTGCACTGGCCTGGAACGATGTCCTCTTTGGGCTGTGTGGCCTGGGCTCCTGTGCCCTCTGGCTTCTAGTTGAGCTTGGTCAGCGGGAGACACAGGTAGGAGATCAGATGGTGGGGGGAGGAGAAGTCGAGGCATTAGTCCCCCGCTGCTCCTGCCCTGCTTTGGCATGTGTGGTAGGGGGGCTTCTAAGATGGCTGCAGTGGTGCCCACTTCCTGGCATTTATGCCCCTGTGTGATGCCCTCTGCTTGACTAAGGTGGCCCTAGTGATTCACTTGTAACAAATAGAAGATGGCAAAAGTGATGAGATAGTGACTTCTGAGACTAGGTTATAAAAGCCCGTGACTTTTATGGAGCTAAGGCTCATGCACTTTGGATCGTCTCAGCTTGCTCTGAAGAAGTTGGCTGTCCCATGGAGAGGCCCATGTAACAGGAAGTGAGGACAACCTTCATCCTGTAGCCGCTGGGGAGCAGAGGCCCTCAGCCCAACATTCTATGAGGAACTGAACTTGGCCAACGACCAAATGGTTGAGCTCGGAAGTAGATCCTTCTGCAGGTGCGTCTTGACGTGGCCACAGCCTGGACAATAAGTCAGTTGCAGCCTTGTGGGAGACTCTGAGTCAGTCACAGCCACTGTGACTGTCCCTGGACTCCTGACCCACAGCAACTGGGAGATAAGAAATGATGCTGTTTCACACCACCAAGTTTTGTGACAATTTCTGCAGCCACAGATAATTAAGACAGCATGAGGGGGCAATGGCAGTGTTCCTCTATGACTACAGCTTCCATCTGGTGACTCCATCTCTCAACTGGTCTCCAGTGACATGAGATCCTCCCTCTGCTGCTTCAGTTTCAGGAATGGTAATGGCTTCTTGGGGTTGCTATTCCTTATTTGTATTTTTGTAAAAAAACCTTTTTTTCATTAAACAGTTTCTAAAAAAGCCCTTCAGAGTGTGCCATCTGTGTTCTGCCAGGACCTCGATGGATACACCTGTCTCCCTCTGACCCAGGCTGAATGTCTTTTCCTTATTCCCCTGCCTGCATGATAAGCCCTGCTCCTGGGCCGGAGGGGCATCAGAGACTCCGGAGGGAGGAAGTGACAGGCTGTGGGAGTAGACAATCAAGACGCAGGTGTAGCTGTGTCTCTGAGGGCCACCCTACCCTGCTGGGGTAGGTAGGGTTGGTCTCTGCCACGCCCCTGGGAGGCCCTTGGTCTTCTGCATTGGTTGGGGGGAGGTGTGAAGACAGAGCAGTGGACCGGAATTTTTTAAAACTTTAATTTTGTTTCTTTAACAAACATACAGCATGTAATGTGTGCCAAACACTATTCTCAGAGCTTTATAAATTTTAATCTCATTTAATCCTCATAACAACTCAGTGAGATAAGATACTATTAATACCCTCACTTTACAGAGCAGGAAACTAAGGAAAGGCAGGGTAAGAGACTGGCCCATGATGACACAGTTAGTAAGTGGCAGAGCCGGATTTCAACATGGGCTTCCTGGCTTCAGAGCCTGCTATCAGCCACAGCTCCTTGTGGGAATATTAAATTCCATTTTATAATGACTATTAGGGCATCTGTAACATTAAGTTTCTCTAGTCTTAACTAATCAGAGCCTATAGTAGTCAGGGTTCTCCTGGGAAAGAGAACCAATTGTAGGTGTGTGTGTGTGTATATATGTCTATTCGTATACTTGTACGAGAGAGTGTGTGTGTATGGAAAGAGAGAGAGAGAGACAGAGACAGAGAGAGAGAGAGAGACACTGATTTTTTTGAAAGAAATTGGTTCATGTGATATGGAGGCTGGTAAGTCCGAAATCTGTAGTTCAAATCTGAAGGGCATCAGGCTGTAGACAAAGGAAACAGCCAGTGCTGCGGTTCTAGTCTGAAGGTCATCTACTGGCAGAATTTCCTGTTGCTTTGGGGAGGTCCCCCTTTTTGTTCTATTTAGGCCTTCAGGTGGTTGGTTGGGGGCCACCTACATTATAAGGACAATCTGCTTTACTCAAAGTCCACCTATTTACCTGTTAATTCCATCCGAGAACACCCTCACAGAAACATCAGAATAATGTTTGACCACGTATCTGGGCATTGTGGTCCAGCCAAGTTGGCACATAAAATTAACTATGACAGGACCCTTCAACATTTCAATTTTGGAAGGTTTAATGAACAGCAACTGGGACCCAGAGAGAAAAAGATATGTTATGGGCACTTTCAGAAAGCTTTTTCCAGACCTTAAGACAAAGGATTCTCTTTTTTAGGTCCTGGTTTCACAGGTGCAAGGGTGAGCTCCAGGGAGCCATGGAACAAGTCCACAAAGGGACCAAGGAGGTGATCCTCTTCCTGCCTGTGGTCCAAGCAAAAGAAATTGTCACGGCTCCTGTGTGGTCCAGCTACTTCAAGTGGCAATGTCCAGATAGGGACTTAGAGTCAAAGGTCAGGGTTAGGGGTTGCAAATTCCAGCGCTCCCAGGAGTCAAGCAAGTCACATCACTGAGCCAGGCAGACCAGGTGTAAGGCAAACAACATCTGATTATTGCCAGACATTCTAATTCTTCAAGGGAAATGTATACACCTGGATTTCATGTGAAATATTTTGATTTTCTTATTACTTTGTACATTTTATGTAATATTTTAATTTATTTTTATTCTTTTTAAAAAGATTAATTTTAAAATTGGCAAATAAAAATTGTATATGTTTATTATGTACAAAATGATGTCTTGAAATTTGTATAAATTGTGGAATGGCTAACTCAAGCTAATTAACCTATAAACTTGCTTACTTTTTATTTTGAAATAACTTCAGACCTACAGGGAAATTGTAAAACGAGTTGAAAGAATTTTCACATCCCCTTCCTAGGTCCACTGTTAAGATTTAATGTTAAGATTTAATTGTGCTTGCTTTGTCATGCTCTATCTTTGCCTCTGTCTTTCTCTTGCTACTTTTTCCTGAACCTTTTGAAGATCAGAGCTGAATTTGTGATAGACCTGGCAGAGGACCCCTTTAGATGGCAAATCCTGATCCTTGTGGATTTATCTTTAGAAACAACAGTTTCTTGAATGGTCAGGACTTTGCGGAGATTTCTTTTTTCTTCCAACAGTACTTCCAAATACAGATGGTTCCTGACTTAGGATTTTTCACTTCATGCTGGTGAGAAAACAATGTACATTTAGTAGAATGCAAACTTCTAGTACCCATGCAATCATTCTGTTTTTCACTTTCAGTCCTCTATTCAATAAATTACATGAGATATTCAATATTTTTTTATGAAATAGGCTTTGTGTTAGATGATTTTGTCCAAGTGTAGGCTAATGTAAGTGTTCTGAGCTGTTTATAGTAGTCTCCTGGATACATTTTTGACTCACGATGTGTTTATCAGGATGTACCCCAGTCATAAATCGAGGAGACTTATATGTGTTGTCAAATCTCTCTTTCCCACTTATGAATGGCATATTGAGCAGATTCCACTTTTTTTTAGTTCCTTGTGGTTGTTAAGAGTCCAACCAGTTTAAAACTTACCTTCTCTTCTCTCCCCAGCATCCGCTTCACTGGAGAGACAGCAAAGGGCAGCGTCTGGTTCTGGATCTTCGGGGAGGTGGGACCTTCTAAGGGTGATGACCTTCATGGGGGATGTGGGGCGAAGTGCTGATCCCTGGTGTGGTTTCCATCATCTGCTCCTCTGGAGGCCTCTACTGATTCAGGGCGTGGTGTTCTCTAGGCAGTTGCTGTTCAGCCACACCCCAGCCCTGCCATTTTGTAGAACCCCTCAAAGAATGACAGTTCCTTTAGATCTTCCCAGTGGCCCAACCCTCAACCCTCTCACCATGTGCTGGCTCCTCTTAACAAGCCTGGAAGCCCCTTGTGGAGCCTCCTGGCTTTTGATCTCTTCTAAATTAGCTCATGAGAGCAATGGGAGATCCTGAATTCTCTTCCTTGCCCTTCCAAGGCCTCATGAGACTGAGCTGGGAGTGTCTTCTTGTACCTCTTCCATGGGCTAGCATGAAAAACTTTCTGTCTCCAGAAATGTCCCAGGATAAGCAGGCACTTGTTTCTGTGTTTGCCCTCCCCTGTGGCAGAAGTTGCTATTGGGACACAAATATTCATTCTGATCATCTTCCTGCTAGACATTTGCCAGCCCTTGTAGTTAGATGTGGCCACAGAATTGAGTTCTTGTCAATAACATGTACCACTTGTTAGTGTAGCTCATAGAAGCAATCTGTTCCATGCTCCTTCCTCCTCTTCTATGGTTAGATTGATGACGAAGATGACAGAATGATATTTCTTTTAAGAAACAGGGTCTTGCTCTGTTACCCAGGCTGGAGTGCACTGACTTGATCACAGTTCACTGTAATGGTGAACTCCTGGCTTCCAGACTTGGCCTCCCAAAGTGCTGAGATTATAGGTGTGAGCCATCACTTCCAGTGACAGAATGATCTTGAAGCCCAGGTATTGAAGATGGTAGAGTTGTCACCATCCTGAACCCTTAAGTGACTACATGTAGAACACAGACTAACATCCCCTTGGCCCAGCCTCTTTTTGGTCTGGGACTTTCAATCTGTGAGTGATTCCTATAGCCCACACTTGCCTTACAGGGTGAAGAAAGGAGCATCATCCTTCCTTCTTCCATGGGGGTTTTCAGGAAATATCTCTTTGGCATGAACAGAGCCAGTAACCCAGAGCCAGTAACCCAGATGATTCCATTTTTCTCCTTCTCCACAGGCCAAGGAATGGTAATCCTGGGGTTTTTGGGGTTGGGCTGCCTTATGTAGCTGTAGGTGAGTCCCAGGTGGTGGGCAGGCTCCAGATGTGAGAAGCTCTCAATGGAATGTGGGGTACTTGGGGGCTATGATTTCTAGCTGTGGGCCCCAGAGGCAACTGCAGGACAATGGAAAAAGTCCCACTCAACCCTCTGATGCACAGTAAAATGGCGCTGGAGAGGGAGAGTGAGGAATAAGGCAGGAACCAATTTGGGAATTGAGGCTCAGCCTCTGCAGACATGGGAGAGGGGCTGGGGATGAATCACATAACCCGCTGGAGCCGGTGCTCTGTGGGAAGGCTGAGTCTGGAGGCTGTGATTCAAGAGCAGGGCCAGGATGCAAATCAAAGGCTCATGGGGTGCTCCTCCTCTCTCTTGGGCTCCTGGCTGGGTTTCCCACCCCATATCCTTTCAAGGAAAACACACACACACTCCAAGTTTGATGCTTTCGGTTTAATAGGGGTTATTTTTAGTTAGTTTTATATTTTTTTTCTGGCTGCAGACTTAAAGCCTGGTGCTCCTGGGCATCCTAGACATCATCTCAGTTTCTTCTCGAGAGAGAAGTCATTTGAGAATTTTCTTCCCCAACTCCCTAGTGATATCTACGACATCTGTAGAAAAAAATGGAGGAAAGAGGTGGGAAGGAATAGGAAAGGGAAAGAGAGAGGAAGGGAGAGATGGAGTTGGGGAAGGAGAGGGGGGAGGACAGGAATATGGAGACATGTGAATAATGCTTCTAGGGTCCCAGGCAGCAGGTCCGCCCCTTCCATTCCTCCTCAACTCCATCTGCTTTCCCAACTCACTGAGGCCCTGGAGGGTCTCGCACAGAAGTCGGAGTGATGGAGGGTAGATCCACTGGGAGCCTGCGGGACCCACCCTCATCCCCACCTTGGCCGGGGTGAGAGGGGTAGAGGGAAGCAGGTGCCACAGCTAGAAGGCTGGGGGTCAGACCCCAGGGAGAATTTGTATCCGACAGTGGTGGCATTTGAATTTGGGTGTAAATTGGAGACATTGGAAGCATAAAGTGAGGTGGCTTCAGTGGCAGGGGCTGTGGCAGTTCCAGGTGTCACTTGTGGGGCTGGAGAAGCAGGCTGGTCCTGAGGGAGAGGTGGGCATGCTTACAGCGGGGCCTGCAGGCCTCAGAGGGGAGATACTCACCGCCATGCACCTTTTTCGCACCATTAGTCAAAGTTGACAATTCACCATTAGTATCCTTTTTAAGCTTTTCTACGTCGTGTTTGGTTTTGTGTAAAATGGATCCTAATTCAGGGCAGAAGAGGCCACATCAGAAGAAAAAAAGCTGCTTCCTTTGTAAGAGAAGTCCCCCAGTCCTAGGCACCATGGCTAGCCCTAGGGTGAAGTGGCTTTAGTCAGAGAACAAAGTTCCCCCACCACGGGACGTTGGTTGGCCGGTACCTGCAACAAGATCTACAGCCTCAGCAACCCTGTAGGCAGAAGCAGATGTGCACAACCCCACCCCTCCTTAGGAGTCTGGGCGTGTCCGTGTCCCTATGCTGGGCCTGTGTGTGCAGTCACCCCAGAGATCTGCTGTTTTATGCATCAGAACTCAAGACCCTGGGGTTTGCAAGGCAAAGAGACTTACCTGCAAGGCCAGATCCCTCCTTCCCTGATGGATTCCTTTGGTGTGACCCTGAGGATTCTGCATTTTCATTTGAGTCTGCTGATTCCTCCTGGGATGCTGCTGCAAGAGGATGAGAGGGCGACAGGAGTGACAGCTCCCTCCAGGATCCCCCCCAGCAAGTTGGTGGAGTTCAGTTCCCTGCCGGCCCTCTTCCTGGCAAGGTCTGGCTTTAGGGTACGCTCGTTCTCTCCCAGTTCTAGACCTTGACTGTTATGATCAGCTAGGTTTTTAGCATCCTTCAAGTCTTTC
>VSMD01041226.1:0-155512 GCA_008750895.1 Mirza zaza
ACTGCCATTACTGGCTTTGGGAATATCATAAGAGTTGGTGGGTTTCAGTCTTAGAAATCAGTGAGCAGTGAAAGCCAGTAGTCTCACCTCCTGACTCCTGTTCAGTCTGTTTATAGTGTTTCTCTTTTTCTCATTCTTTCCTGCACCTCCCCAAAGCCTGTCACATCCAAAGTGGGAATCAACTCTCATTGAGCATTTATTCCTGAGACTTTCTTATAAAAAGCATGAGCCCAGTTAATAATAAAGCAATCGTTTAATTTTGCTTGGGGAGGCAAAGTTTAGCAGTAACATACAGAAAACTGTTCTGCTGACAATTTTGGTTGTTCTTTTTTCCTTTTTTCCCTAATCACAACATTTGTAGTTTATCAACAGATTGACATGTTCTCCTTTCCTCATCCATGAAAACTTTAGAAAACTTCAAAAAAAAACAATCCATGCAGCTTTGCAGAGGAATAATAGTATATGAAGACAGCATTATTCTTACAGTTAAACAAGTATGACTAGCTTATAAATCAGAGCAATGCTATTGGCACCATATACATATGTTGGGTATTTCTTTTTTGGCAAAGTTACAACTTAAAGGAATTGAGTATTCTGGATCACCATGTGGCGGTTTAGCCATAACAGGTTGCTAATGAGGGAATCAAGACAGAGGCAAATGTGGGCTTATATAAGCCACTTTAGTCAGCGCTGGTTTTAAACAATTGCATTTCTTAGGAAGCACATTGTACACTGGATCTTCCTTCTGAAAATCACTGCCTCCCCCTCATGAGGGGTGTGCTGTAGAGACAGGAACCTCTTGGTGAGGAGAAGTGTAACTTTGATTGTTGCTGCTCTTTTAATGTCATGCTAAATGGAATGGCACTTTGCAATCTCCCCACCACAGCAGTTTCCTCTTCTCATTCAAATCTGAGCATACAAACGTTTCCCTAACTACTGTTTGAATCTAAAATGTTTATCTGGCAGACCTGTGCAAGTTGGATTCTGGAAGGAAATCTCACTTTAAAAAAAACGTCTTAGAACATTGTGTCCAGGGTTGAAATCAAGGACCAAGTTTCCCATGTACGTTGTTTTCCAGGTGATTTTCCTTGAGCTTTTTGCTGGAGAAGCTAGGATGGTGCTTGTGGATGGAGAGGAAATGGTAGCAGCAGACTCAGAGAGCAAAGAGACGCACACGTATTTTCCTGACAATAGTGACTTTATTCATTTATACTTCAGTCTCACTTTAGAAAGGATCCGAAGGGGCTTACTGCTGTAATCATAATTCAACTTAGATAAGGCAAAGGGAGTAAGAGCAGAAAAACAAGAACAGATCAACTAATGTAACTCTAAAGCGAATCAATGGAGATTCCTACTATTCAAGTCCTATTTTCCTCTGGTGTTCTAGAAATCCAACCAGGAAAGGAACATATTGGGTCTGGATGTTGAGGCCCAAGGGTCAGGCACTGGCTTTGAAGGACAAGATCAGCCACACTGCCCTCATTTCCTGGCCACACTCTCTGGAAAAACCCCAGATTTGTATTTTGGACAAATGCTTCCCTTTCTAGTTGAGGTATCTAATGTCAGAGGACCACAAAAGTGCATCACTCAGTCCTTAATACATCACGTCTACTCTTGAAATTAGCTCTCTTAACAAGACACATCTTCCTATTCTGCTGTGAGAAATCTGCTTCTCCTTATAGCAGTCAGTCTTGCATTAGGACCTTTAGGTCAACAAGTGGGAAATTAAAGGGAATTAAAGGCAAGCATTTCAGGTAGGCCCGGAGCTTAAGGGTATTTGGTGGCAGATTGCGTGAGTGGAGCAGCAGGGCTAAAATGGTCACTGTATGATTCTGTTTCATGAACAGAGGATAAATGGCCTTTCTTAAAAGATTTCCTAAGGCAAATTAAGAGCAGGGTAGCGTAGCATGATAATCGAGACTCTTGACGTCTAACCCCTGAATTCATCTGGATTCAAACTGCATGGCCACCATTTCTTTTTAGCTGTATGACCTTGAACAAGTGGCTTAATTTCTCAGAGCCTCAGTTTGCCCATTTGTAAAATGGTTTTAACAGTACCACCCATCTCAGGGTGATTAGGAGGGAAAGTGAAATTATGCATATAAACAATTTAGGCCTCACCTGACACATAGTAATCCCTCAGTAAGCAAATGCCATTGTTTGTTGTGTCTAAATTCCTGAGCCTGTTGTTGTTGTCGTATTCTAACTCTGCACTGTCATCGTTTAAGGAACTGAATGACTATTGAAAGGAAGGAAATTTCCTGTCAACCTGCTGGAAAATAATCTGGAGGTGGGGAAGGACCCAGAAACACTAATGGTTACCTGTTCTCTGGGCTGCAGCATTTTTGCTTGTCAGTGAAGTGATTAAAATCGAGGATCTGTAATGTTGGATCTCGTGGAAATTCCCTGTGGGAAAGAGGGTTTGCTTGTCCAAAGATACACATCTTCCCTGAAAAGGGCCTCAGTTGCATTGCACAAGGAGGGAGTTTGAGAGCTCTGGTGCAGTTACCCCTACAGAAGGC
The DNA here is from genome assembly GCA_008750895.1 of Mirza zaza. Taxonomy (NCBI): domain Eukaryota; kingdom Metazoa; phylum Chordata; class Mammalia; order Primates; family Cheirogaleidae; genus Mirza; species Mirza zaza. The sequence goes on from VSMD01041226.1 coordinate 2,523, forward strand.
ACAGGTGCAGAGTGACCCCCACCTGTGGCTTTTCCAGGACTTGCATGAGGGAGCAAAGGCATCACTCTGCCTAGGGGAATTAGGCCTCGTGTGTTAGAGCCCTATGTTGCTGAGCATGGGCCGTGACTCAGAATCACTGTGTAGGAAGATGGAAGAAAATCTGCCAGCCCATTTTTTGACCAAGAGGCTGGATATAGAAGCCAAAAATTACTTGACTTGTAAGTTTCTGTGTTAGAACGGTAGAATTATGCATGATTGGTTTTTATGTTTTCCAGTTTAGTTCTATATTATACAGTTATCATAACTCAGTATTATAAGAGAACGCAGGCAAAAGACAAAGCAACAGTAAATTAATAAAATTACTTGCAAATAATAGGATAACTAGTGTATGAGAGGGGCCTTATATCATTTACAGAATTGTAAACAGAAGAGGCACAAACTTTGTGTTACAAAGGGCTCGGATTTGAATCCAGTGTCAGCACTCTCTGAGTGACCCAAGGCTAGGATGTATGGTCTCTTTGTCTAGAAAACGGGCAATGCTTACCTGATTTGGCAGCCGTGCAGATTAAATGAGATGGCAAGTGTGACTTCTTGCAAAGTCAACTTCTGTACGTTTTCCCCATCAGGGTTTTGTTTGATGAATGTGAGGAATGAGCTATGAACAGTTCAAGACTGATGTTCAAAGTGTTAGAATGTTAGGAGTGGAGAAAACAGTCACTTTGTTTTCAATTCAGCCTATCTGATTTCTTTCTTCCCATCCATCCATCCCTCCCTCCCTCCCCTTATCTTTTCATATATGTATGCATTCATCCACTTATCCCTTCATCCTATTTTTATTGAGTATCCTCGAGTGTGCAAGGTACTGTTGATGCAAAGATGAATAAAACAGCCGATGTTGGTTTGGAATTAGTGAATTCACATGTAAATACAGGATGGTACCTTGCTTCTCAAGTACTCTCTTGTGTGTTGATATTTAAATATAAAAACATGATCACATAAACATAAAGCTTAGTCCTTCAATCTAATATACCAGAAATTTGATATTCTACATGTGCCCAAAGTTAAATATTAATGTATATGTGAACATGTATATATCTATATTTCTGTTAATCACTTATTTGTATTAAAGGTAAAGCAATATTTTTCCATGTGATCTTGCTCATTGTGTACTGCTTATTTTACCAATAAATCTGAATATTCATATTACATACTGGAACTCTATATCTTCAAAGATCAGTTATTTTAGAATTATGTTTAAGATGGAGAATAGTCTGGAAGGGTTATATGTCTATGCAATTACATTATTATTCATAATTTTAAAACTCAGTATTAAAATAGTTTAGTGTCTTTTATTTCCTTTACGCTATGTGAGGCAGTATATTTGGTGCTGAAGAACTCTTAATATTTGAGATTTCTTCTTTTGCTGTGCACTTAAATTCATTTTTTGTTTTAGTGCCTGACATTTTACCCAAGCATACCACCTGGTGCATTTGAAATAGGAAAATATTTACTTTCATCCTCTTTAGCTTTCTTTTCTTTGATTAATTTTCAGCTCTTAGTGTTATGAGCAACTTGGATTCTATTGTTTGTTTTATTTCAGAAAAAAAAAAAACTTTCATTTTACTATTTCCAAAATATTTTAAGTAGTATGAAGAGTTTAAAATGGTATTCATGATAGTTATAGCAGGTAAGAAATTGCTGCCATGAGTTTTGAACCAAGAGACAGTAAGATATTATGGAGTGGACCATTCAGTAAAGAGACTGAGGCATGGAGCCCCTCACAACTGTTTGTCATTACAGTCTGAAAGTGACAAGAACTCACTTCTGTTTTCTAAGAGCCTGCTCTATTAGTTATTAGGTTGTTACAGATAAATACTTAACGTCTGTCAAAGTCTTTGTTCCCCTCTTTAAAAACGCAACACAGGTTGATTTTAGCTCATGGCAAAGTCTTATTTAGATGTTGAACACAGACACAATCACTCTGAAGGCTGGCTGCAATGCTGTTTATAAAAATCCTTGTGTCAGGGTCCAACTAAAACATCATCCAGAAGAGGTTCTGGCTTTTCAAGAAATTGTCAGGAATCTTTGAAAAACTTGGAATTTTATACTGCTTTGGAGCACACCATAGACTGTAGTAGAATTTCATCATAGTTTTTAATGAGAGATGACAATTTTTGAAGATGCTTAAAACTTTTCTTAAAATCTTCATTTACTATATGTATTCATCTGATCATTATAACTGCTTGGAGAATCATGGTAAGAACAAATATCTTGGGTCATTTTGATATAGACATTTTCTAGTTTTGAGAAGAAAAAGGGCAGGTATATTTGCTAATTATGGTAATAAAAAGTTTAAAAACTCATAATGTTTTAACACTATAGCCTTTGAAACACTATGGACTTTAAAATTATAATAAAATTCATGTTTGCCACTAAGTCTGAGGCACAGAATAATAGTTTGATAAAGTATTTTATATACAGGTGCAAAGTTAGCAGAAATTATTTTTTGTAATTTGTTTTTCTTGTCTTCCCATAAATCCCATAAGTGTACATATTACATATTTAAATTATTATGACCCAACTGGATTTTACTTTCTTTATGTACATATTTGTAGATCCCAGAAGCCTCCAGGTGTGCTTATTAGATGATTTCATATACATTCCTTAAGACCATTTTCTGGTAGTCACATAACTCTGAATTGCATTAAAAGAAAAAAATAGCATTTTATAGAACTAAATATGATTTCTCTCAATTTAAATTTTGCACTTTTCCTGAATGGAGCTGCTTAATGATTTTCTGTGTCATTTCTACTCCTGAATTAGTATAGCTTTATTATTAATTGTAGCAATTAAGAATATATTTAAAATCTCAACTCTTTGATCTTCCTAGTAGATATTTGTATTGGTCAGGGTCAAACAGAGAAACAGAACCAGTAGAGATACATATTAAGAAATGTATTGTAAGGAATTGATTTACTTGACTATGGGGTTGGCCAGGCAAGTCTGAAATCCACAGGGCAGGCCATTAGGAAGGGCAGGTTGGAACATTCAGGCATGAACCAAGGCTGCACTCCACAGGTGGAATTTCTTCTTTCTCAAGGAAGTCTCAGTTCTGTTCTTATGGCCTTTCATCTGATTGAATCAAGCCCACCCAGATTATCTAAAAATAAACTCTGTTACTTATAGTCAAGTGATTATAGACTTTAATTACAAAATATCTTCACAGCAACACCTAGCTTAGTGTTTGAATAACTAGAGACTGTATAGCCTAGCCAAGTTGACACTTAAGATTGACCATCATGGCATTTAAATGCAAAACATTTTGAAATCAGCAAAACAATACAGATTTATGCAAAATTATGTTTGTTTGGTATCAGTTGAAAGCAGTTGTTCCTTTAGTTGCAATGAAATTGCACATTGTGAAAGTAAATGTTCAAGTCCTTCTTACCTTGGCTGGGGGAAAGGACATTAGAAAGATGATATATTTGGCTGTCATAGAGCTGCTCTGTCCTGTAGCTAAGGCTGGCAGGTGGCTGGATAGTTCCAGGATTTCAGGGTAAGTCCACCCCCGCATGTTCTGTCTTCTTTCTAGCTCCTCAGAACCAGCCTTTCTGAAGGGCTGTGTCTAATAAGTTGAGAGGGCTTTCCTTGGCTCCTCAGAGTGCATCCATTGCCAAGTGATTATCGAATGCAGCTGGGCTTAAGCCCAGACACTTTAGAAGCCAGGGGAGGGCACCCAGAGTTTTACCAAGAATACAGAAGATATTGAAGGAGAGGTTCTCCAACACTTACCAGAAAAGGGGTTTCAGATACTATGCATTTGAAAATACTGAAAGACCACTTAGTTGTTTACTTCTGCTCCATCTTCAAGAATAAAAGCTTCTTAAAGGCACAGATTGTACATTCTCAGAGCAAGCCACACCTGACTAGCACAGGTATCAGTTAGGGTCCCAGAAGGAAATGGTACACCCAAATTAGGATAAGTTGAGGAGGGGTTAACAAAAAAGTCCTGTTTATAAAAGATCTAGGGAAACCCCAAATGATACTGTAGTACTCTGTAGCCATTCTTATCCTTAATCTCGGGGGTTAGGGGAGGGAGGGGTTACTAGAAGCCTGAAAAGAAAGTCTGGGACAGAGGGCTGCCCTCAACAGTGCCTTGACCTTTGGTTAAGGGATGAAATCTGTCTTCTTGAGAAGGAGCTGGGGAAAAAGAAATACAGTACCCTGCCCCTAAAAGTGCACCTCCCTCTCTCCCCCTGATCACCTGCTGGGGTTCCCCAGTGGCTGAACCCACCAAAAATCAGAGGGCCAGGAGTCTGCTGGAGTGATTGCCCCCATGTCAGCCAGCTGGAGGGCACCATGGAGAGTGGGTCCACAGGGGTGAGCACCCTGTTCATGTAACACAGCAGTTCCAGGTGTGTGAACTCGAACACGCTATGTAATTGCTCTGAACTTTAGTTTCCTCACCTTAAAATGATATAATCATAGTTATATGGCTGGGTTACTTAGGGGCAAATAGTATATGTAAATTACTTTGGACAATAGATGGCATTCAATACATAGTTGCTATTGTTATTCTAATTGTCACCACTGTTATCTCAACTAATTAATAACATAGATATGAGGTTCACTTGCCGATAGAGAAAGAAGTAAGAGATTCAAAGAAGCATTTTAAACTGTTTCAGGATGACTGTAGCATCTTACATATATATGTATATGCATAGTTATGTATGTGCGTCAACCTTAATTCTGATCATGAATAAGACAAAACTCTCGTCTCCTCTAGGTGTTCCTTACGGCCATACATTTCCACTTTTTCCTACCTGCCAGGGATAAAAAAGAAAATTACTGAACTACGTCAATTTGAATTCCATTCTCGTCCTACCTACCTCATGGTGGAGATTTCAATGACAGAGAAAATGGCCAAAGGATCTAGGATCAGCGGGAATAAATTGTGACTAACGCACATTACCTGACTTCACAATTACTACAATTTGATTTCATAAAAACTGTGTTAGGCAGGTAATAACATTGTGATGTAGTAAATGTGTCTACATCTGTAATTTCTTTATTGCATTTAGGATTACATAAGGAGGATTTATAGATATGTAGGGGAGAAAAATTTCTTAACCTTCATAATTCATAGTTGGAACAGATGCCTATAACAACAAAACGACAAAAAAATAGATTAACAAGAGAAAAACGAAATTGGTTAACATGTGTATTTCATATATACATGAGAGATACTCAGGGAAAGAGTAATTATCAAAGAGATGGCTTTGAAGTTATATAGCAATTTCGACAAAGAACAATAAATTTTTAGAGAAGTAACAAGACAAAGGAAAAGGTCTCTTGTGGGGCAGCAACTTGTGGGAATGCAAATAAATGAAAGATAAAAGATGGTCGGTAAAGCTTGTTCCTGTAAATTCCTCTGGTGCCATCTCTAGGTCAGGAATGGTCTAAACCTGTCTTCAGTGGTTACCCTGTGTTCTCCTGTGCAGAAAGGAGATACCTTCAGTCTCTGTCAATTTATGTTTTGATTTTAGGCACATAGAGGGAGGGCAGAGAGCTTTGGTGCATCAGCTTATTTGCCTTCTACTCAACAATCCTCATGTTAAAGAGGCATATTTGGGAGTGACATGTTATGATTTGCCACAGATGTAGTAGTATCTTGATAGTATCTATATAGATAGTAGAGATTGCTATGCTCCATTTAAAAATACAATTAGATCATAAGTCAAATAGAAAGCCAGATGGAAACATCTTAAAAATTCATCTTGGAGAAGATTCAAAAGTTATCTGTTGTCTTTGCATGTAAGAAATCGGTAACTTCAAGCTCCTGGGGACACCAGCAATAGCGCACTGATTTTGAATGAAATTCTTACTCATTCCTTATGACAGGCACCTCATGCCATCTGCATGGATGAGACTCCTGGCTGTGAATAAAACCAGGTCGGAGGTTTTGCTACAGTTTATCATATCTCACCTATGAATTATTCATGTGCCATCTGTTGACCATAAAGCCAGTTAAGGAATTCTAATAAATGCATGATTTCCACTTCCGAGAGTAAAGCAGAATTGACATTTACAACCTTCCTGAGCAATAAAATGCCAGTAAAAATATAACTGACAGTTATGGGTCTTTGCTATTCCTAAGCATTAATCACCTTAAAGCACAGTATCCGGTATCTGCATTGCTATGACTATGAGCTACAAAATGCTGGCACCATGTTAAACTGCAATTACTTCTTATAATATCTTATATTCACATGAGCAAGACTTAATGACTCACAAAGACAATTTGGAATAAATACAGATATTCACCCTAGAATTTTCTCTTTCAGTGGCAATAATTATTAACAACAGTGGTTTCTTCTCTGAGGTAGTGATTTTTGGCAGTTTAGTTCTTATTCAGAGTGTACTGAAGATGTGATTATTATCAGTACCTCTGTTCTTCCCAGTATGCAATTATTTGCATATTAATTTAACTGTTTTATTGGGTGAAAATAGAGCCATACCAGCAGAGAGATATAATTTTAAAGTATCAGTGACACAAAATAATTTTAATGTGAAGCTGAACTTTATTATGATTCTGAATTACTTTTAAAAATCATAAATATCGTTTTTTTGTGATTCCAGATTATGCTGGACAAAATAAGGAAATCAATATGCTCTAAAAAGTATCAAGCCCCGATCAGATTTTTGTTATTTTGATATTCTTGTTTTGAATTTTCCCAACATCATTTGACACAAGGACATGTTCTGATTGCCCTTTGGCAGATGGAAATGAGAACACATGGGAAGCTCACGCAGATGAATTAGGAAACAGAGACAGGTGTTGTACTCGCTTGTCAGTTGCTTCTTTCTCTTCCTCCTTTCAGTTTTCTCTTCTGAGATGGGAAAGTGGGTCCTTCTTTTCATAGGAGCAGTAGAGCTAGATTACATTGGTGGGCATCTCCTTTAGACCAGAAAAAAAAAATCCATGCCCTGCAGATCTTGATCTTCTCTCTCAATTCAACTGAGTAATGTGACCCTGTTCATCATACTGTCTTTGTATTTTGGAAGTAAAGATAATAAAATGCATATATAGTAAGACTAATTTTGTAAATACATAGAGAGTACATATATGTATTTTTGTGTTGATTTTTGTAAAGGTCTGCAGGGAATATTCCTAAATATTAAAAATGATTATTCTGGGTAACTTTTGTTTCCTCACTTGTACTTTATTTGCCAAATTTCCTTTAATCATAAAATAGTTTTTGTTTTTTTAAAAAGGTGGCAATAAGTAAGTAAAAGTGTTTACTTCCCTCCTCACCTTATCTACTAAGGAGTATATCCAAAGAAAACACTCTGGAAGTACCAGAGGAGGTGTGAATTAAGGGGAGTCCCTGCCAAGGCCTGGGAGGCCTAAGGAGGGCAGGTCCTTTGGGCCAGGCTTTGGCTTAGTCAGCACTCTGAGAACAGATCATTCAGGGGAAGGAATAGGGAGGGGTCACCTAAACCAGGCCCCCAGAAACTTACAGGTAAGTTATATACCCCCCTCCCCCCGTTGACAATGGCATCGTTAACACTTCTTGGACCAGTATGCTTCTGGCAAGGTGCATTCTCTGCTCTACTAGACCCCAACCTGACATTTGTTCAGTGCACAGAGAGGAAAGGTGGGGCTCACTCTCACAGGCTGACCACCTTTTTAGCACCCACCTCCATGGGAGGGAAGTACTGCCTCTATTAAAAGTGTTTGGTATGGTGACTTTGGGTTAAACACAGCTAGTATGAAGCTGGTCTTGTGCAGTGGAGCTCTGCATAAAACTTACCGAGAGAATGGAGCAAGTGAGCACATGGAGAGAATCAAATCTGCAAACCTTAAGGCTATTTAATTTCTAGATCAACCTTTAGTTTTCTATCCTTTGCATCTTCTCCTTCTTCTTCTTTTTCCGTGCATCTTCTGATCTCTTCCTTTGTTCTTTCTTCAGACCCAACCTTCCGGGTCTCTCATATATAAAAATCTTCTCTCCTCTTTCCCAGGTCATCACCTGCTACTAGAGGGACCAGCTTTCTCCTCCTTTGGGTTTGTACAGGAATTCCTTCATTCATCAATGTCTGTGGAGCCCCTATATATATATATGTATGATGTATTGGGCAGGGTAGATGTCCTCAGGGATCCATAAAATAACTCCATTTGTTGCCCCAAATGGCTCTCCAAGCCTCATCTCAACAGGGCGCTTTAGAGAAGAGTTCATTACTTAGTTAGAACTGCTACCCTTAGTCCTTCAAGTGTGGCTCTAGAGCCCGGCTTCGAACCATGTTGCTACTGATGAGGGCTAGTCCCCTTTGATGCCCTTGAACTGAGACCTGGGATGGCATACAGTGCACTCATGAAATTAGCAATGGCTATCATAGTCCTCAAGCATAAAAAGAGAAATTCAGGCAAGCTGTATTTTGTGCATTGGTGTATATCAGACCCATGTAACACTGGGGGTTTTATGTTGCCCTGATAGGGTGCTGGTATGAAGTTCTGAACAGGTTTGAGATGTTAAGGTTACCAGGGGGTGATGAGCACTGCGGAGGGTGGCAAGTGTCTTCCACAGCAGTCTGTTTGTCTGCCTGTCATTATGTGACCTTGGGGCAGAGTGAGTTGCAGCCCCTCCCTGATTAAATGCATGCTCTCTTACATTGTAAACACGTGGACTCAGTGTTCTGCCTAGGATTATGATTCCTCAGTGCCATATGTTTGTGTTGACATGAACAGTCTTCCCAGAAATTTGGTGTAAGCCTGGCTACGTACTGATTGGGAACAGGACTTATTAAGATCACCAAGAAATCAGTTCAGACTACAGCTTTGATCACACCATTAAATGTGAGTTTAGTGCTCTAATCTGGGTGGCTACTTCCATAATCTTGCTAAAGATGTTTGTTTGGAAAAAAAAAAAAAAGTGCTTCACAGTTTATCTATGTGTTTGACTGAAGTTTGTTTTGAATTTTTAAAAATGTTACTAGATATATCACCTAGACCCACAACTTCTTTTACGGTCTAAGTTGTAGAATTTTTCCACTTTCAATATGGTATTTGATGCAGGAGTTGCTTATTGTCCCACGTTTGAAAAATGATATAAAATAGGAGGAAATTTCACAGAGGGTTGGGAAGCCCCTGTATAGAAATGTCTGATGGCTTCATTGTGCACTAATGTTGACAGTTGAATGAAAATAATGACTTGATAGCTGTGGAATGCTAAGTCCTAAAGTTTTTCATACAGTAGAGCTGTGTGAAGCACTCAAACCAGATTTTTTTTTTTTTTTTTTTTTTTTTTACAAATGGGGCCTTGATACATTGCTCAGGTTGGTGTCACTCCTGGACTCAAGCGATTGCCCCACCTCAGCCTCCCTAGTCGCTGGGACTGCAGGTGTGCGCCAACACGCCCATCTTTCAACCCAGATTTTAATAAGTTTGTCTCTCATAGGATTTTCAGTGTTTAGTAATTAAAACCAAGCAGCTGGTGTGGCAGATACGGTCAGATGAACCACCTTTCAGTCACACATTCACTGGAGGATGCAGGCAACATTTGATTTCATGGCATTTAACAGGTAATTTTAAAACGGCAAGTAAATCGGCAATTGGTTATTTTTCACAAACACAGCAACCACATACGTACTCTGTCACCTTTAAATAACATCAACACGATACTTTCATAATGAAAAATAAAGCCAGTGGTGAAAAGATCTTTTTCCAAGATCTGTTGAAGTCATTCAGTGAATGTGGTTGCTGTATTTGGTGGGCACAGGATTTCACGCTGCAATGGGGAAGGCAGGAATTAGCTGATGAGTCGCAGAAATAAGTGTAAAAGTATAACTGCAACACAATGTATGAAGGAGAAGGGTCAGAATGCTGCTTAGATCAGGTTCTCTAGAACAGGGGTCCTCAAACCTTTTAAACAGGGGAGGCAGTTCACTGTCCCTCAGACCATTGGAGGGCCGGACTATAGTTTAAAAAAAAAAAAACTATGGACAAATTCCTATGCACACTGCACATATCTTATTTTGAAGTAAAAAAAAAAAAAAAATGGACAAAAACACCCACATGCGGCCCGCGGGCCGTAGTTTGAGGACGCCTGCTCTAGAAGCAAAGCCTGAGACAGGGATCAGATGGATGATTTACTGTAAGAATGTTCTCAAGGGAAGGGGAGTGTCTGAAGCAGGGTAGGGCAGGGCAGTAATGTGGTCTCAGACGCACTGAGCTTCACTCCAACCCCATGGGGAGCCCTGGAGCACTACAGAGTTGTGCCACCTTAAGGCAAAGGGCTGGCCTTTTGTAGCTGTTCCCCCATGCCAATCAAGCATGCGCCAGGGTTAACTAGGATCACCTGGGGTGGTTGGGTATGACCCCTGTGCAGAGAGACTCTCATAAGGCCAAGGGCAGTTGTTCAGAGAAGGGGAACAGCAACTGAGAGAATGGGTGCATCAAGGTGTAAGGACCTCTGGGTGTGGCACCAACGCCATTCATTATAGATGCTAAGAGAACAGATAATACAATGTTCTTCTTTGTTCACAACCCTCCAGTGGCCTCGCATGTCACTCAGAATAAGACCCAAATGCCTGAAAAGGACTGCAAAGGCTGGTGGGATCTGGTGCCTGGTCTGATCTCACATCATGGGTGCCTTTGGATCAATGTTCATTGCTCAATATAAGACTCATTGCTGCATTAATTGCCTTGTCCTGGCTGGATTTTCAGTTACCTTTTCTACATAAACAGCAGTGTGTATTTTGGACATGTTATCAGTGTATGTTGGAGCACTCACATTTCTTGTCTTACATTTTTATGCAAAAGATCTGTAAGTGCCTGGAGTAGTCAAATTCATAGAGGCAGAAAGTAGAATGGTGGTTGCCAGGGCTGGGAGGAAGGAGGAGTGGGGAGTTATTGTTTAATAGGTGCAGAGTTTTAGTTTTACAGGATGCGATGAGTTATGAAGATGGATGGTGGTGATGGTTGCACAACAATATGAATGTCCTAGATGCCATAGAATTGTACACTTAAAAAGGGTTCAGATGGCAAATTTTATGTTATGCGTATTTTACCAAATTCATAAAACATCTATAAGTGTTACAGAATTTTACTTTAAGTTTAAACTTGACATATGGTATGACTTTTGAAATCTTTTTTTTTTTTTTCCTTTACCAAATGTAATCAGAAGTACTGTCCCCATTTGAAATTGGCCCAGAATTGAAGATAAAAGAAAAAAAAGAGAGATTGTTTGAGGTCTTTTTTTTTTTTTTAATTTCACATAAAAAAGTTTGCTTAATATAGTGGCCCTCCTTATCTGGGCTGTAGTCTTACCTGTTAACATTGCCTTTCTTTCTACATTCAGGTTCGTCTCTTAGATCTCTCTGCTGTCTGGGCTATTTTCACAAATTTTTTCGGTATTAATACTTCTTTTATTATTTGATATCTATTAACTTTTTTCTCCTTACATTCTTCCCCTTTTTATGTTCTATTTTAGCACTTGGGTCTCATTATAGCAAATCAAGGGAGGGCATGGCAATCTGGTTCTTTGTCAAAACGACAGCTGCCTCCTGCATGGCCTGGCACTGTGGGAGACCATTACTATGCACGCTGTTGGGGTCTTGGTTCAGAAAGACCCTCTGTTGATGACATTGTGATCCTCCCTTTGAGATGTTTTGAATTGTTTTCATCGTTAGCCTGGCTGCTAGATCTGAAACACTGCCAAGTTCCTGAAGAGACAATTTTATCTGCCAGATTTCTTCCAATTGTAGGAGCATATGTTATGTGTAAGACGTATAGCTAAGGGCTAATTTAATGGTGGGGGTTAGAACACATCGGCGAATGTTTATGGAAGGTTGCTGTGTGTCAGTCGGGGAGGCCCCTGGCTCATAGGAGGAGCTCGGGAAATATAGGTAGGTTACATAAAAGTGAACTTATTGCATTGGAGAACATGAAGAAAAATAAAACGCGGTTTTGAAGAACTCAAAATACTAGAAGAGGAAGTGGACATGCAGGTATATGATTACAGGATGATGCCTCAATTAGTTTCTTCATCTATTGTATAAGGACAAGCCTATCTTATTAGGTTTCCAAGAGTATTAAATGAAATGACACATGTAAAGTGCCTCATAGAATGGTAGACAGAGCAGTGTTGGAGTGCTGGTTAGTAGGGATATATACAGAACAGGGAGAAAGTAATTGGCTCTGTAGAGAGTGGTAATTGGGTAAGTTTATCCAAGTAAATGGAATAGAGTTGGTGGCTTGGATTGGACGGGGTTCTGCGGGCCTACCCATCTTTCCTTTCACAGTCTGTATTGGCAGCAACACCCGTATATGTTGGCAACACTGTATGTATTTGCGTAGGATGAGAAATTGGACCTTTGTATATAGCTTTGATCCCCTGATATTGTTTGGCACTTTTGTTAATGGAATTGCCAGTTTTCTTACCAAACGAAATTACCAATGGAACCATTTACGAGCTACTGTTAAACATTATTTACAAACACTTGATGGCCTTGATTGTGTTAAATAACAATTGCTGATCATTGTGTCTCTCAGCAGCTCAGGGCCTGCCAAGTCTCTTGGGAACTGAACAAAATATTTTCATAACAAATTTAGTAATTTCACCATTATAAAATATCTAGTAGGAGAAACTAAATAGTAAAGATTGTTCATCTTAAAAAATATTTTATAGGGGAAGAAGTACCTTGTTAATATCTGCTCTATAATTTTGTCAGGGGGTGTTGCTTGACTCATGGTCCCAATTACTATGCCTCATTTCTCCTGAAAATGGGATCTTGAAAACACTTTCTGGTTTCTGAGGCAAGAATATATCATAGTGCATTGTCAAATACTTCTCTGGGATTATTTACCCAGTAATGTCGAACTCATAGATAAGAGGATATGTCAAATTGCATTTTCCATAGGGTTCAGTTGCCTATAATAATGTTACTTTAGACATATCATAGAAAGAAAAGCATTTGTTTTGATATCAAATGGGTATTAGGTGTTTCACCAAAGATTAGAAATATTTAAAATCTAAAGCAATCATAGAAACTTCTTCAGAAATCTTTTTGAAATTTGCTTTTGACGAGGCTTAATCCATAACCAAATATCATTGCCAAATATAAACCTGAAATACAGGTTTCTGATGTTTGAAAAAGTGGGATGACATTTCACCTTTATGTGATCCAGTTCCTTTATCCCTACCAGCGCGGGTGCAATATGTGCTGCACTTAATTAACCATCAAGTCAGGAAAATAGGAAATACTGTTATAATGGAGGAAAGCAAATAAAAAACAAAACGAAAAGCAATGTTGAATTACTTGATCAAACTGTCCCCTTTGCTTATCATGTGTATGTATATATAGTCATTCCTCTTCGCTGCATAACACAGTTTTTAAACTTAAAGTTTGAGTAATATGAATTACTGATTCCATCACAAATTATTAGGTTTCAATTGTTATGCTGGACTGTTTTGACCCTGCTAATATTGGTTACTAAATCCTCTCCTGCCACATCACGTCACCATGACGCTTGATCTATTCTGTTTATTTATTTATTCAACAAATAGCTGACAAGCCCGCCCCCGGACCCTGGGGGAGGCTGAAGATGCAGGGCTGAGCCTCCCAGACAAGGCCTCTGTCCTCATGGAATTAATATTCCAGTGGAGGAGACCACTAGCAAGTGAGCAACATGAACAGATATACAAAACCATTAATTATAGGTTATGATGAGGGCCCAGAAGGAGATAAAAAGAGCTCTAAGATAGACATTAGTGAGAATACATTCTCCAGAAAATACTTGAGGACATTAACCTTCATGTTCCTTGATTCCCCAGTACAAACATCCACATGAGAGATTTTATTTAGAATTAGGTGCTAGGAAATAATAGGAGTGTGAGGAGTTCCTCACAGGAGTGTGAGGAGTTCCTCACAGGAGTGTGAGGAACTTGTGAGCTTCCTTTCTTCTTTGAGAAACTGAAAATTATATAATTTACCGCATTTTCCTTTTTTGCTCTGGCTGCCAGGGAGCTTGAAGGACGCTTTGGTGCTCAGTGAAAGCGGTAAAGGATCTCTTCTGGTTAGTACATTTGTGCAGCAAATGACCCAAACACTACCCGGGTCCCTGCACCCCCATTCCAGGGCTGTGCTTGTAAAATAGTGAGTGGTTGTGGGGCAGGACGGGCCAGCCTACACAGACCAGGGAAAAGATGTTTCTGGCCCAAACAGAGATGTTTAAGGAGAGGTTTTCAAAAGGAAGTTTCTCAGTGTGATGTACAGCATTACACCTCCATTTCTGCACATACCTCTCAGTAGAATTTCTATTACTTTTTATTGTTAGAAAGGAATTGGGTTCGTGTTTTGGGAATGCATCTAAATGTTGAAGCTGACCTGAAACTTCCCACAGGGACAGAACAAGTATCCCAAAAGGGACATCCTCATTCTGATTACATTTGATTCCTGCTTCTTTTATCTCTTTTCCTCATTTCTTCTTTTCCTGGTTTATTGATTTCATTGTAATTAATTATACATTTATGTATGAGAACCTTGGTGGCAGCTACAAACAAATCTCTCTCCTCAACTTCCCTGAGAACATGAGGTATAAAAGGCAAACAGACCTGGGTTTGAAGTCGTGCTCTGACACCTACCAGCAGTATCCCTGGACAAGATGCTCCACAGTGGATGCTATAGTGCCACACCCAATCCCTCTTTACTGATTGAGTGGCTCTGAGGGCTGGCTGCTGATGGCTCCCAGCTGCTCCCATCCCTGATGAATTTTCCTTGACAGAGATTATAACCCCCATGGGAGGAGGGTAGAGTGGGTTCCCACAGACATGACTGTCTAACACAGGGGCACAGAAATCTTCCCTCTTTTCTCAAAGTGGGTCCAACTCTGCAAGACAAAGCATGCTCCAGAGCTCTGTATGGGGTCAGACTGAAGTGCACCCCAGCTGAGATACATCTCTGCTTGGCTCCCTCCCCTTTCCTAGCCTGCTTCCTTTGCTTCCTCCTTTGGAGGGCAATACATCTTACTATAATAAATCATGTGCACAAGAATCCCTATCTCAGGCTCTGCTCTGTGGGTCTCTGCTTTCTTATCTATCTGTGCAATAAAAGTAGCTCGCCACTCAGAGAATTATTTTGAGGCTTAAGGGAAAGGCTTAAAAATCAGGCATTCAAGGGACGGTAGTAATTGTTATGATATTAGGCCACAGAGTAAAGAAATGTTGAAAAACTAAATTCTATTGAAAGCTTTTCAGAGTGTCTTGTTATTCATTCTGATTGTTCTGGTCATCGTGGACCAGTAGATGGATGACACATTCCCATTGTCAAGTGGACGTTTTCCAGTTTCTAAGTGCAGGGCTGCCCTCTAGTGGTCTCTGAGTGAATGCTAATTGAGGATAATAGGTCGTTCTTGCAGCCAGATGGCAACTGTATGAAGATTGAGCTACACTTCAGTCTCGGTGAGCTTCTAGTGTCCTCCAAAGGCAAACCGCTGCAACCAGCTGTCCTCAAAACACACGTCCCTATTCCCTTGAGGCTTGAGTTTTTGAACCAGATGGAAAGTTAAGAGAGCTCTCTACTCCAATTTCTCATTTCCAGACAAAAAACTCATAATCATAGAGGTGAAATGACTTGTTCACTGTCTCGTGGTGAAAAAGGACAACTGAATCCCAATCCTGCCTTGGCCCTGACTTCCAGCTCAGAGCTGTTTTTGTATAATGTGATGCTGCCCATGTGGATGTAAATCCTTTCTCTAGAAATAGTTCCCATTTACTTAATTACATTTATTCCTAATTATTTCATTGCCTTCTTACTATTCTTCCCTTTGCTCATTTTGCTGTAGCTACTCTGTCCTATTACTGTTTCTCTAGCACAACAGGCAAACTTCCTACTTCATAACCTCCGCACTGGCTGTTCCCTCTTCCTGCCATGCTCTTCCCTGCACCACCTTCAAGTCTTTGCTCAAATGTCACCTTCTCACTCTGTTTCATATTGTACCCCTATACACACCAACACTCCAGGTCTCCTTTAATTCTGCTCTACTTTTTCCTTTTTCCATAGCCCTTATCATCTTCTATCATGCTAAATGATTTACTTATTCATTATGTAGTGTAATGAATGTAAGTGCCCTGAGAGCAGGGATCCTTGTATCCTCTCTTTTGTAAACGGATAGAGTCTACGTGCTTAAACTAGTGGATAACACACAATGGGGGCTCAACAAGTATTTGTTGAATTAACCTTCCAAAATGAATTTGTCACCTAGTGGAAGGACCATTGGCTTCAACATTTCCACTTTCCGAAGGCTGAAGAGAGATGGAACAAATTTTCTGTGCTCGATGAAGTATCAGACCACTGCCACCTCACACTGCCTAACACCCAGTATTAGCATCACCATTATCCCAAGAGAGTGATCTTTGAGAGGGAGGCTGTCATTAGAACCCCTTCTCCACTGTCTCCTGAGGGGGCCTCCAGGACCCATCCTATCAAACCTTTCATCCCTCATAAAGCCAAGCCTCCTCCATCCCTGGACTCTCTCCCCATGCAGTGAGTTTCAGCCTCTACTCTGACTCCACTTCTGCCACCTTGACCCCCCCCCCAAACCTTTCTGCTCTGCCCTCTGGAGCTCACCACCGTCATCAGCAGGGGCCCCTGTCCTCAGCTCCTCTCTGAGTGTTGCCCTCATTGTTTTGCTCTGAAGCCTGCCTCTCCCCCAAGGATATAGCTTCATTGCATCTTTTTAAAAAAAAATGGCTGTTTATTCACTTCCTCATTATAACTCTGAGCCTATTCTATCTAGACTAGGACCCCAGGTCCTTTGAAGCATTTGCTGTCTGAATCTACTACCCACCACCCATGTTGTCCCCGCCATCTGTCAGCCTTGTAGACAGCCCCACTCATTCACAGAACACCTTATTACCTGGGTCGCCACCATAGTCTTGCCCGTTAATCCCATGACCTTCCCCCTCCACTTTGGTGACTCGGCATCCCTGCAGTCACCCTCTGGCACCCCAGTCTCTCAGTTCTTTGCCTTCCACTAATCTTCCTGTTTGTGGTCCTTCTCTAGTCCTTATCATCCTCAACAATGCCCAGCCTCCAAATTCTTGACCTTAAGGACCCCATTCTCTGAGCCCCACTTCCTGTGTTCTAATAGCCCCACTTCAAAAATCCTTTGTCCTTGGGATCCAGTGACTCCTACTTTTTCATTGGCAAGGACCCCTCCTTGTTCTGACTTCCTTATTACTTAGCCTGGACTCCATGATCCATCAGGTATTTGTTCCTTTGTGTGTTAGTCCATTTTGTGCTGCTATAACAGAATATCACAGACTGGGTAATTTATAATGAATAGGAATTTATTGACTCATGATTCTGGAGGATGAGAAGTCCCAAGATCAAGGGGCCAGTGTCTTGAAAGGGCCTTCTTGCTGGGTCATCCTATGGCAAAGGGCAGAGAGAGGCAAGAGAGAGGTACAAAAGGGAGCCAAACTTATCCTTTTATAAGGAACCCATTTCTGAGATAAGGAACCCATTTCTGAGATAAGCAACCCACTCCTGTGATAATGGCATTCATCCATTCTTGAGTGCAAAGCCCTCATGGCCTAATCACCTCTTAGAGGTTCAACCCTTGATACCGTTACAAGTTTCCAACACATGGTTTTGGGGGGGGATACATTCAAACCATAGCACTTTGCATTAAAGTCCTAGGGTCCTTCAGCCATACTCACCTGATAAACTCCAGCCCTGGTTAACCCCCAATCACTCTCTATTCCTCCCTCTGCACCTGAGCAGCTGAGTGTAGATGAAGAAAAATGGACCGTCATACTAACTAATTCTGCTTTAAAGTTATGACCACAGAGTCTGTGGGCCCTGATCCCTGCCTGGCTATCCTAAATCACTTCCCTAGCCAATCCTTCTTCCACTCCTCAGTGTCTGTAATTCACACCTTGTCCTTTCTCCTAAATCCTTCTCATCCTTGTCACCTTCTCACTGTCAGATAGTTGTACCTTTTATTAATTCATTGAGGAAATAAAAGCAATCAAAAGCAAACTGCCTCATCTTTCTACCACTGAATTTACTGCTCTGTCTTCCCTCTTAAAGCCGTTAAATAGATGTTACACATGGGTAGCCATGACCGATCTGTGGGCAGAGCAGTAATCCCTAGTGTTTCAGGGCCTGGGAGGCTGTTCCTGGGGCTCCTTTGGGTTATAAGACTCTCACTGTGGGCTAACCCTTCTTAGCCTTCAAAGACTGCCAACCTTCTCGTTACTTTCTTTAGCATGATTTCACTTAAAGAATGACACCGTTTTCAATCATGTTTCCGCTGCTTTTAATTTGCCTGCTCAATGGGTAATAACATAAAGGATAAACACTTCTTTTCAAACAAAATCGAGTCTCAGAGGCACAGAATTAAAAAAATGTAAAAAGAACTTCAAAAGTAGATTAATAAAAACTATAAATAAATGTATATACCTTGATTATTGCAGTTTGAGACATTGCCACTCATGAAGACAATTCCGAGTGTTTCCAAGCAAATTACTGTCAAAATTTTATTCCAGCAACACAGGAAGAGTGTAGAGCTTGTGCTGCAAATAGCATCTGCCCTTCCCAGGAGAGAGTCCTTCCCATGGGGTGGCTGGCTTGTGTCTTAAGTTCTAAAGTCATAGTATCAAGCCAAAAACCCATACAGAATACTCCTGAAAGTTCTTCGATCACCAAAGAGGAACTGCCCATCTCTTAAAATGTCCAGAGCTCTTTTTTCAAGATGTATGACTAGAGGCATTTCAGGCATGCCTCGCCCACTTAGAAAAACCAAAAATAATATATTCAAAGTGTGATTATCTACACATTATCCAAGAGGAAACATTGGAATTCAACAGAAAAGCACCAGGCAACACTGAAATCTAGGAAGGAGAAGGAAAATGGACAGCCTGAGTGGCTGGGACTGGCTGGGAACCAAGAGCAAATCCCCACACAGGAGAAGGGTGCGTATCTTCCCGCAGTTCCCTTTCCTGCTGGGGAACAGTATAATCCAGGTCACAGGAGAGCACTTTGATCCTCCAAAGCCCTGATTCTGACTTACAGAGTAGCCAGGAGACTGTGAAAAAGAACTGTTCCAGGGAGGGAACATGCCTGGGTTCCCACACCCTTTCTGGGACCTGTGTGGCTGCAGGTAAGAGACAACATTCTTGGATCCTGGCATTTAACAGACTGTGCATGGTCCTGGGTGTTAGGGAGACTTGAGCCGCTGCTTGCAGAGTCGGGGTGTGAGTGAGGGTGAGTTTCCACAAACAGGACTGAGAAGCAAGCGTGACGTGGGCTGCAGCTGCTGGTGCTGGAAGCAGGCAACTCCTCTGGGACCTGAGCAGGACAAGATTTGTCACGGAGGCTTGGTCTTCAGCTGGGCAGGGGCTCTGACTTCCTGTGGCTGAGTTCCAAACTAGGAACAAACTCCCAGGTCTTACTGAACAGCCAGGTTGGCTGCAATGGCCAGGATTGGGGAGAGAGCCCTGCTGGGACTGGGGCATGGGAGGGACACAAGTACTCCACCCACTGCCAAAGGCTGTGGCTACTGGGACCAGCTCCAACCTCTCATGGCAGGACCTCAGTGCAGTGATGATCACTCCTCACCCAAGCATTTAGCCAGGGGCCTGAGCATCACCACACCCCACCGTCAAAGCTGGTGCATATATCTGGGGAGCCTGAGTGCAAGCTTGCCTTGTCCAGCTGCTCCTGGCTTCACCCCACTTTCTGAGACAGAGTATAGGATCCAGGGTCCTGAAGGTTCCACAACCCAATCCACCACCTAGGACACCTGAACTTTTTTCCCAGGGGACAGAGGTCTGGCACAAATACCCTACTGCTACCACCTCAGCTGGCTCCCGCCTGCAAGTGCCACCTGCTGTCCTGGAGGCCGGTCTGCACAGCCCATTGCACCCACTGCCAACATCAGCACACAGAGATTGGGAATTAGAAGAGCATCTTACCACCATTGCTACTGCCATTGCCCATGCCGCATTGGCTTCCCGGGAACTTGAGAGCCTGTTCACCCACCCCCAGTGTACTGCTATTACAACTAATATCCAAGAAAGCCACCCAGAGGCCCAAGAATCAGCCTATCTGGAAACACCAGCACAGGTGCCAGCATACAATTTCCCAGGGCACAAGGATAGATGTACTTAGCCCACCATCACCACCACTACCACTAAAACCTGAAGATGGGCCCATCTGGCATTTCAATCCTTAGCACAACTTTATCACAGCCTCCACCAATAACTGTATCCTAACAGAGTGAGGAAACAATAGATACCCCTAATACTATTTATAGCCAGTGAAATCAATGAGTCTTCACCAGTGCATGCACTCAAAAGCAAAACCAAAGGGCCCTACCCAAGCAATATAATAGTCATATCTTCAAGAAAAAGTAAATTCAAACAACAAAAGTAAATTCAACAAAAGTAAATTCAAAAATCAGAAGCATCTGTTAAACCAGATACACAGAAATCAACAAAAAGACATGGAAAACATGAAAAAGCAAGGGGAACGTTCAGGGGAACACAATAATTTTTCAGCAGTTGATCCTAACTAAAAAGAAACCCTCAAAATCCCAGATAAAGAATTCCAAAATTGATTTTAAAGAAGCTCAATGAGATGCAAGAGAAATCTGAAAACTAATACAAAGAAGTTAGAAAATCTATTCAGGATATGAATGAGAAACCTACCAAGGACACAGGATATATTTTTTTAAAAACCAAACAAATTTTATAATTTAAAAATTCACTGAAGGAAATACAGAATATATTCAAAAGCATCAACAATAGACTGAACCAAGCAGAAGAAAGAATTTCAGAACTTGAAGACAGTTCTTTTGAAATAATCCAGTCAGACAAAAATTTTTAAAAAGAATAAAAAAGAATGAACAAAGCTTCCAGACACTTGAGACTACATAAATCAACAGAACTTACAGATTATCAGTATTCTTGAGGATGAATAGAAATCATAAGGCTTAAGAAAACTATTTAACAAAATAATAGATGAAAACTTCCCAAATCTAGCAAGAAAATTAGACATCCAGAAACAGGAGGTTCAGTGATCCTCCAGCAAATATTTAATACAATGCAAAAAGCACTTCACCACAGCATATTATAATCAAACTATCTAAAGTCAAAGTGAAAGAATGAATTTTATAATCAAGAGAAAAATATCTAATCACCTATAAAGGAAACCCCATAAGACTAATGGCAGACTTCTCAGCAGAAATCTCAGGCCAGAAGAAAATAGTATGATTTATTCAAAGTGCTGAGGAAAAGAAGAAAACTGGCATCCAACAATTCTGTATGTGGCAAGATCAACCTTCATAAATGAAAAAAGAGATGCTGAAATAATTCATCACCACTAAAATAGCTCTACAAGAAATACTCATGGGAGTCCAAAAATTAGAAAAGAAAAGATGACATTCACTGTCTTGAAACACATGAAAGTATAAAACTCATTGGTAAAGTAATCACACAAGGAAGTGAAAGAATCAAATGGTGCCACTACATAATTTCACTGAACCACAAAGACAAAGAGAAAAAGAAACAAAGAATTTACAAAACAATTAACAATATAACAGGAACAAAACCTCACATATCAATGTTAATCTTGAACATAAATGGATTAAGTGATCCATCTAAAAGATATAACTTGGCTGAATGAATAAATGAACATGATTCAACTAACTATATGCTGCTTACAAGAAACTCACCTTCCCTGTAATGACACACATAGACTGAAAGAAGATGGGTGGAAAAAGATACTCCACACAATCAGAAACTAAAAACAAGCAGGAGAAACTATTGTTATATCAGATAAAACAGACTTTAAGTCCAAAACAGTAAAAAGAGATAAAGAAGGTCATTATATTAATATAATATTAAAGAGATCACTTCAGCAAAAGGATGAAATAATTGTAAAAATGTATGTACCCAACACTGGAACACCCAGATTAATAAAGCAAAGGATGCAGAAACTTTTGGAGACAGTTCCATATAACAAGAGACAACTTGGCGTACTCACATGCTGAGATTTTCTTCTCAGGCCCTCAGATTTCCTCCAGTGCAAAGTACAGCTGGTGGTGCTGAAACAGTGTGGGGACTTATTTTACTGTTCTCATGCAGTTCTGTGTCGTAATGAAATGGTAGGAATCATTCAGTCTTTCACTTCCTGAGTCAGAGAATAACCATGTAACTACAATTGAATTCCATCAGTCATTCATTCAGCAAACACTGCAAAACACCTTTGTGTGTCAGGCACTGGGACAGGTGCTGGGATTAGAAGAGTTGAAGGCCATGCATTGCGAGGGTGTAAGCCTGGGAGGCACTTATCGTATGGGCATTTCTGAAAGGTCCTATTGCCTGTCCTGTGACTGGTCAGCCAGCCAAACCAGAATAGACCAGAGAGGAGGTGATTGCAATAGGAGATGATAGTGGCTTGGACCAGGACGGTGACAGTGGCAATGGTCAGATTCAAGAGATATTTTGGGATAGATCCAATAGGCCATGGTGACTGACTGGACATTGTGGGTGAGGGTAAGAGAGGAGTCGGCAGGACACCAGGTTGCTGGCTTCGGAAGCCCCGTGGAGGGTGATGCCAGCTCCTCGGAACTCACACGACACATAGCTGAGGCTCTCAGTTTCACTCTCTAGGAAGTACCGCAGGTTGTGGCTTGCATGTCAGTCCGTCCTCAAGGGTACAAGTGGTGACTTATTCTTTTGGCATGAGGCCAAGCATGTAGAAGATGTTTGATCAATGTTGACTAAGAAATAACTGAGAACTTGAGACATAAGAACACATGGGAGATTGTCTCATGGTGTACAACAATCCCCCTGCCCCATTTTATTTTGAAGGAGTCATATAGAAACCAGACTGCAGGATTTCCCTGCCACTACCAAGACCTACACATAAACATAGCCCCACCCCCTGCTTCAGGGCAGAGCTGAGACCAGGTGAGCAGCTTGAGGTAAAATTAGGATAATAGAGGGAAACTATAGCTAATCCAAGCCGTGTGTGTGTGTGTGTGTGTGTGTATGTGTGTGTATGCTATTAAAAGAAATATATATATATATATGCATATGTAGGTATGGATATACATATTGACCAATGTGTGTGTGTATATATAATATATACATATATAACTGTATATATAAAAATATATACACATACATATATATATATAAAATAGATATTTATATCTATATATCTCTATATATATATCTATAGATATAGATATCCACATATAGAGAGATATATATGTGAGGTGGCCTCAGGAGCTTTATAGAGAGTGGATATGTCCAGGTGAGAGAGGGGGCAGAGGATGAAACAGACTTGTGAATGAGACTCCCTGTGGGGAGTCCCAGAAACGAAAGGATGCCAAAGGCCTCCTTGTACATGGGTTGAGTCTCTTGACTCAGGACTGCGCTGGTTCAGAACAACTTCAGAACTGGAGACCAGAGTTGGGAATTGGCCAGCTCCAAGTATTGGGAGTGTAGTAGGCCAGAAAGGACACATCTACAGTGGCAGCTGTGGACGAAGCACTGTGGGGTGAGGAGGAGACAACGGTCTGGCTTCCCTTAATGTACTTTTTCCTCATTATAAAAACTTCTGGTGATTCTTTTTTTTTTTTTTTTTTTTTTTTTTTGAGTCTCACTCTGTTGCCCAGGCTAGAGTGAGTGCCGTGGCATCAGCCTAGCTCACAGCAACCTCAAACTCCTGGGCTCAAGCAATCCTGCTGCCTCAGCCTCCCAAGTAGCTGGGACTACAGGCATGCACCACCATGCCTGGCTAATTTTTTTTTTTTTTTGTATATATATTTTTAGTTGGTCAATTAATTTCTTTCTATTTTTAGTAGAGATGGGGTCTTGCTCAGGGTGGTTTCGAACTCCTGACCCCGATCAGTCTGCCCGCCTCGGCCTCCCAGAGTGCTAGGATTACAGGCGTGAGCCACTGTGCCCGGCCTGGCGATTCTTTACTTTTGTGGCTGTCTCTCCTATATATACTCTTTCTCAAGTCTGGCACTCTAGGCATGAGTGAAGATGCTTCCGCAACCAGGTCAGACCCCCATTCGTTTAGTATCAGTATATTGTATTCTTGCTTCTGTTGCTGAAAAGCTCCCGCTCTGATCGCTGTCCACATGATATAACTCATGCTGTTTTCCTGACACCAAAACTAAGGACATAAGAGGTTTATACATGGATAATTTGCTCAGGGCCAGGTAAGTGCTACACAGTTGATTTAATCCAACCCTCTCTTACTGTGAAGTTTATGAACTTCCTGCTATGCCCACCTGCCATCTTTCCTTTCTAATGACTTTTTTACTATGTAAAAACTTCCAATGTCAGAGAGTTTATAGCCCTCCTGGAGCCCTGCCCCTCTAAACCCCTGGGTGTCCATGAACATGTTTAAATCCAGTGGATTTCAGCACAGGCTTGTCTGAACGTTCTGTACCACCCTGATGTCTTTTCTTCTAAACAACTTTTAAAGTATTACAGGTTTTACCCTTACCTGAGGGACTTACACTAGTCCAGGGAACCAGGGAAATATAGAGAGTGTTCATTTGATAGAACATAGAGTCACAAAGCAGAAACCTTGCCAGAAAGAAATCTCTGGTGCCCAGGGAGGGTTTCTACCCTCTGCTAGAGTACTGAGACAAGATGAAAAGGGCCACACTATGGGGTCAGCAATGTGCTGTGGGCCATTAAGCCTAGCCACCCCTTGTCGGCACACTCAGGCAAGTCCACATCCTGCTCCTTCCTAATCCCCACATGCTGTGTGTGTCTTAAGTCCATCTACTCCTGCACACTGCAGGCTCCTGTCTTACTGTCTCAGCAGGTGTAACCCATAGTCCCTGGCACAGTGCTCTGAGAAAGTCAGGACTAAGTCCATATTTGTTAAATGAATGAAATAACACGTGTATATGCCTCCAGCCTAGATTTACCTTCAGGTGCAATTTCTACGATTAATTAGGCTAATACTTTGGCTTTCTTGGCCATCACACTTACTCTTTGTCAATTGTTCCAAGGTAAAAGTGGCTGCACAAAATTAATAAGGTACAACAATCATGGTTTTCAAAATGATATAGATGAAAGTATTAAGACACGGAAAATAGACTTCATAGGCAAGTGATCTGAAACAATAGAATTTGACTTCATGAACACCAAAGTGAAATACTTAGTAATAGGAACTTTAGCTGTGTTTCTCACCGGTAACAGCCCACGTTTTAGCATGCCAGTTGTATTGGACCCAATTCATGCTCATCTTTTGAGTGTCTCATCTATATTTTGCAACACAGTGTACAGAATATCATGTAATACTTTAGAAATCTCCTTTGTAACTGAGTCTGTAGTGAAGAAATAGATGTTTCACAAAATATTCCAAAATATATAATATTCATACACATATATAACTATAAATTGCAGAAAGTCTGCAAAGGAGAAAATTCATGTGCCATGGAGAAAATCACAGGGGGATTTAATTTAATCTGAGAGACAAGGGAAGGCCTTGCATGGAGCCACGGAGGGGATGGTGAATGGACTTCAGCTGAGCTAACATTGGTGCAAGGAGCTTCTGGAAAGAAGGATCATGAAAGATAGCTCCAAAGAAGGGGAGAATTTGGCATTTTCAAAGAACAGAAAGAAGGAGCCTGTGGTTGGAGCATCGCTGTGGGAGGAGGATGAGTTTGAGGGCTATCCAGGCCAGGTGGGCTCCTACACATCCGAGGAGAAATTGAGATCTGCGAAGACTTGTTAAGCAGGTGGGTAACCCAGTCAGATTTTCATTTTTCAAAGGTCCATTTTGCTGTATTTTAGAGATGGGATTGGGGAAGAAGAAGTAGTGTCCACAGTTCAGAAAGAGGCTGTTGCATTTGTCCCCAGGGTGATGAGGCAGGCTGGATGCTGGAGTGACAGCAAAGATGGGGACAAGGTGATGGATTCCATTTGTGTTACAGTTGGAAGTGAGAATGTGTAGACCTGGATGGACTATGGTAGGTAAGGGGTGGGCAGGACCAGGAAAGCATCCTGTTTCTGGCTTGAGCACTGAGTGGTGGAGAAGCCATTGACTGGGCCTGGGATGCCCAGGGGAGAAGCAGTTTAGCAAAGACTGACCCCAAATTTAAAACCTGTTGAATTTGAGGTGTTAATGAAATGACATCCATGTTCTCACTTCAGGAATCTGTGAGCACCCACTCTTCTTGGAAGGTTTTATATTAAACAGTAATCACACTGCCCGGCAGTTTTAAAGACTAATAGTTATTCCAACATACTTTGTGTTTGCAGTATTCATTGTCGAGCATTTGCACTCACTTTGGTCACTGTTTAAGGCATGAGGCTAGCTCCTGGGTGGAATGGAAACCTGCTGTGGCTGTGTTTCCTTAACTAGCCAAACTGAATGGTGATATACTGTTGTGAGGGCCTATTGCTCATCTCCATGCATGCGCGATGGTCTCAGCAAATGCTTAGGGAAAATGTCCTTGCTTTGGAGAAGTGATACTGGTTTAGTCTTCAGTGGTCACTTGGAAACAGAGGCAGCCTCTATTTTTGTCAGAATTCTGTACAGGCTAATGCTTCCAGCCATGGAAAAAGCAGTTTCAAAATAGACCTGATCAGTTATCAGGGGACTGCAGACTTGGCCACCATCCTTCTCCAACGAGCTACAGAGCAGGCTGTCCTCTGCTTTTGTGTTTGTTTAATGGACCAAAAAAACACATACGTGGAGAGTCCTTTTAAAACAAGAGATCCAATGAAGAAGTTGTGGGAGGAAAGGGAAGAAAAACACCTAGATAGAGCACATGAACGCTCTCAGCCTTTAACTCAGGGGTCCTCTCTCCTCAGTGCACACAGCCTTGGTTCAGACCCTCCCTCTGTCCGTCACAGATGTCATGATGAGACAAGATTGACTTAACCTATGTGAACCTCAGTTTCTTCTGTACGTGTGTGCAGTGTCTAATGTAGCTCCTGGCCCAGAGCAGGCTGTAGTGGTTTCTCCAGAGAAACAAAATCAGTAGCACGTGTATATATGTGTGAGAGATTGACTTATTTTAAAGAACGTGCTCGTGTGATTTTGAAACTGGCAAGTCCCAGATCTGCAGAGTGGCTGGTAGGCTGGAGACCCACAGAAAAAGTTGCAGTTGGAGTCCAGAGGCAACCTGCTAGCAGAATTCCCTCGTTTTCAAGGAGGTCAGTCTGTTTTGTTAAAGACCTTTGACTGATTGGATGAGGCCCACCCACATTATGGAGGGTAATCTGCTTTACTTAAGGGCTATGGGTTTAAATGTTAATCTCATGTAAAAAATACCTGGACAAGAACATCCAGACCTGTCTGACCAAATATCTGGGTACCATGGCCTCAACAAATTGACATGTAAAATTAACTGTCACATAGGTTCTCTAAAAATGTCTTTGTAGATGTATCTGGCTCTCCCAGTTTAGTAGCACTCATAGATTTTCCGTAGGCTTCTGGGAGGGGCACTGGGTAGAGTCTTCATGCTCTGTAGTAGTTGCTTTCTGTGGCTCTGTCTTTTTCTTATCTCTGAACCTCTGTGCACTTAGAATATCACATGGTACAAGGTAGCCATCTCCATATATGTTTATTTAATAAAGGACTGCATTAATTATGTAGGATCCATTTATACAAACCAAAGATAGAAATTTCAACAAGCTATGAATTTATTTATTCAGTATAAACTTTAAAGCAATGGGTAAATTGAGATGTGGGCTTCAGGGCAGACCTTCCAACATATTTTTAATATAAAAATATATAGTCAGAGCCCTTTTAGGCCATTAAACTAATGCTGTCCTTCTTTCCCAAATGGTCTTTTCTGTATTAAACTTCAGCCCATGTTCTCTGGCTCAAGCCGGAGTGTAAGTCTCCAATTTGGTCCCAGTTTTCTCTCCAGGGAAACGAGAGAGAGAGTCATTTGAGGAGAGAGTATATTGTGCTGTCACTCTGTGATTGTAGAGTCAAGAGCCAGCTCAGACACAGAAGAACGTGAGCTGGAAGACAGAGCTAGGGGAGAATGGCTCTTCAGTGATATAGGTAATTACAGCAGGGCCCTGCAGGACTCCTAACATCACAGTTCCCCACGTGGACACTCAACCTCAGGAGGCCTGACAGTTCCAAAACCAGAACACACACACTTATTCCAATCAACCCCCCAGAGTAGTGTTGCCAAAGGAGCAAGAAGTCAAAAACATTTTTGGTTCTCTACAGTCAGCTTTGCCTCTTGTTGTCTCATTTCCTTGTGCCCAGACAGAACCAGGGCAACCTTAGGAATGCAGGCCTGGTATGATGTTTCTGGCAGGTGCCCCACTGAGTCAGCCTGCTTCCTGTGTGCTTTCTGTCTCCTTGCTTGAAGCTCCTCCTGCCTTCCCTGTCCCAGGCCTGGGGTCAGGGGTCACAGGACTTAACGTCAGGGAAGCCGAAGCATATGGGTGGGGCAGGGAAGGGGGAGACGTAGCAACACAGGGGGTTTCCTGCCGGGGTGAGACCTTTAGCAGGGTCAGAGCTGTGACAGGCAGGCAGCAAGTCCAGAACTGCATGGGCCAGGCGTAGAGGCTGCAATACCCTGCCACTGCAGAGGCCCTCTCCTGGGCACAGCCACCACAGTGGCGGGTGACTGACTGCCACCTGCTAATGGAGGCTCAAGACTCCCTGCTGCAAAGCAATCTGAGATGGGCTTTAGGAGGATACACGTCTTCTTAATAGACAGGGCTGTTTCCTGGGGTCTAAAACTCCCTGCATCACTGGAGATACTACATCCTAGACAGAGACTGCATCTCTCAGTGGTCCCATTAATGGCCACTCTGATGCTAATACTAATACAACCATAAAAACAGTGATTTTATCATATGCCTGTGAAGGATAGGTACTATGAATGCATACTTCATTTCCAAGGCTTCCAACAACTCTGCAAAGTAGCCATTAGTGACCTCATTGCAGAGAAGGAAACTGAGGTCAGAGAGTTGAAATAACTTGCCAAGTCTTTCTGATGCCAACGGTTGTCCTCCACATGCAATGTTTTCTTAATAAAACTAATCTTCCTTTTTCCTCCCAGGGAGGATGAGCCCAGGGAGAGGATGCTGTCCTGGGAACTTGGAAGAAAGGACAGCAAATGAGAAGGTCTTAGGCAGATGGCAGCCACTCAAGGGCAAGCCAGGCAGCAAACCATATGTACAGGCAGGCAAGGGCCAGAGGGAACGAGGCAGCCCTGGTCGTTCTGAAGCACAGAGATTGCTGGGAATGGTGCTGGACAGCAAGGCCAAGGAGCAAGAGCAGTGCCAAGACTTGAGGAGTTAGGGCCACCAAGCAGTCATGGAAAGCTGGCCGTTGAGAGTGGCAGCCAAGGTGACAGCTTCCTTTGACACCCAGTGCCTGGCAGGGAAGAGGAAAGGCAGAGGAGCCCTGGCTGCCCATGTGTTCTGGTGGGTGGGAGCCACTGGGGTGACAGGTAGCAGTGACCATTTCCAAACCCTACTGGCCTATGAAATGAGGGCTCTTGAGAGACAGATCTACTTGCTTCCACTTGGTTCTAAGAGCAGAACAAGACAGCCTGTCATGAACCAGTGAGGCCAGTAGGCTTCAGAAGCCCATGTAAAGATGCCTTAGGTTGCACTAATTTGCAATCCCACCAACAGTGTAAGAGTGTTCCTGTCTTTCCACATCCTCGCCAGCATTTGTTGTTTTGGGATTTTTTGATATAGGCCATTCTCGCTGGGGTTAGGTGGTATCTCATTGTGGTTTTGATTTGCATTTCTCTGATGATTAGAGATGTTGAGCATTTTTTTTTATATGTTTGCAGGCCATTATTCTGTCTTCTTTGGAGAGGTTTCTGTTCATTTCTGTTGCCCATTTCCTGAGAACAGGGTCATTTTTAGATCCACCTCATGGCCCATCTCACTCTGTGGTGGGTGTGGACGTGTCCACATGCCACGGTGTGCTTTGCAGTGGTTCTCCAGCCCAGTGTGGTTGCTGACATACCTCCCCTGCCCTGCTGCCACTTCAGAGGGAGGTCTTCAGTCTTTTGGGCTACCCAGTCCTGGTCTGGATTCTGGACCTCTTGTTCCATCCTTGCTTTCCTTTCTCTTCCATCTTGCTCTGCATCTTGCTACTCTCTGCTTTATCATTCAGCCTTCCCTTTCTACCCTAACCTCATTCTTACTCTACTTGACCTTGGCATTGTCCTACTGTTTCAGAGGTAGTATGATCTACATATAGGCGAAAAACCCCAAATAACAGTAGCTTAAATAGGATAGAAGTTTATTTATCTTTCACATAAAAGAAATTCAGGGGCGGGTTCAGAACTGGTGCACTGGCTCCCCCCACATCATCGGGGACCCGAGATCCTATGTTTTTGATCTGCAGATTCTCAAGGTCAAATCACAGATCAAGATGGTAGCTGGAGCTTGAGCCACCATAGCAAAGAGCGAGACGGGGAAGGACAGGCAGAAAGACAAAACAGTGCCCCTCCTAGCTCAGCGAGCTCTCACCATATCCCATGCATCATTTTCACTTTTGTTTCATGGGCCAGGACTTTGTCACATGGCCCCACCTAGCTCCAAAGGGTACAGGGAAGCATGGTCTTTATTCTGGGAAGCATCAGCCCAGCTAAAAACGAGGGTTCTGTCATTAAGAAGGGGAGAATGGGTAGCTTCCCTTCCCTCTTTCTGTCACTCCTTCTCTGCAGTGACCTAGGTTCACCGTTAATCATGGTTTGGGTTTTTCTTCTGGGTTCAGTGTCTTAGGCTTCTGAATATAGACAAAAAGTAAAACATACCTAACCTTAACTTAGCACCAATGTCAAAGCCAGGCTTTGAGCTTTTCCCTCTTCTTCTAGGCAGTGTTACTTCCCACTGTGTTTGCCCAAGCCCCATGTGTAGACCCAGACAACTGCCATGTTGTGATTAAGCTCATGGGCGACAGAGCACTACAGCAGCTGAGAACAGATGCGGTTTCTGTCCTGAATCCTTTCTCTCTTTTCTTGTTTAATGCACCAACTTTTATAGATAGAAGCAGGAAAGTAGAGATCCTGGAGCATACAAAAAATAAGCAATCCCCACCTCTGCTTTAGAAGTTCTTTTGTGAAAAATATAAGTAAATAAATATACAAAATGAAAAACCTCAAAAGCTATTAAGCTTCAAGGTTTCCTAGTTCAGTGACTTTTAATCTAAGTGAAGGAGAAACCCATTTTAAAAATAAAACCTCAGGCCAATTCCTAGTATGTAAAACATATAAAAGCAGTGTTTTATTCTATAAATTTACTTTATACATTCAACTGTATATTTACTTATGAATTCTACAGATTAAATAAAATGAAGCCATATGAATAAGCATAACTATTTGAAATTAGGACTTATAGATGTGGTCTTATAATAATGTTAATATCCATTTGTTTCTGTATGTATGTTTTGTTTGATTTCCTAGTATGTAGATCTGGATACATACAGATAAGTAGTTATAAATGGTGACACTTGTTACAGCCTATCTCTACAACTTGGGTCATATTCTTCAGTCTAGTATAGACAACAGGAGCAGCTTTCTTCAGAATCCATGTAGCACAGAGTGGCAAATGACACTGGCAGCTCAAGTTAACCCATGGATAGCTTCAAAATATTAACATTTAATACATAACATGTTCCAGTGTGCATATCGTTTTTTATTACAAATTTATAAGTAATTAAGTGTATTAAAATGAAATAAAACCCAATCAATATGGAACCTTGGAATACTGAAGTCCATGGAGATATCTCCAAGTATAGTATCTTATATTTTTGTCTCACCAAAGTTGCATGTCGTGGTGGTGAATTTTATGTGTCAATTTCACTGGGCCCCAGGGTGCCCAGGTAGGACATCATTTGTGGGTGTGGTGCATCTGCTAAGGAGTTTCCAGATAAGATTGGCATTTGAATCGGTGGACTCAATAATGTAGATGGCTCTACCAAGCATGGGTGGATATTTTCCTATCTGTTGTGGGCCTGAATAGAACAAAAGGCTGAAGAAGGAAGTATGTACCCGTTTTTTATTTTTCCTGCCTCATGGATTGAGCTAGAACTTGTCATCTTATCTTCTCCTGCCTTTGGATTGGGATTTAAGCCCTTGGCTCACTTGGTCCTCTGGCCTTAGTAAAGGAACTGAATTACACTACCAGCTTCCCCAGGTCTCCAACTTGCAGACAGCAGATCCTGGGACTGCTCAGCCTCCATGATTGCATGAGCCAATTCCTCATAATATATATTATATATATATGAGTATATTATGTATACTCATAATGTATGTTATGTATAGACATATGTATACATACATGTATATTACATGTATATATGTGTATGTTTCCTCTCTCTTTTCTACTGACTGCGTTTTTTTTGGAGAACCACATCCCACCTGCATCACACTCTCTTCCTCCCTTCCCCCACCAGCTGTTCTCAATGAGTATCTGGTCTGTAGTTAGCAAGGGAGTTGGTATACTCCCTTCTTGCCTTTCCTGCCTGCACTGTTGCAATTTGCTATGTCCACCTTTTCTTTGTTTTCCAGCCTATACAGCTTCTCTCTGGCAACCCCACGTTCCCCTCCTCACACCTGTCTCCACTGTGCATCTTTGCTTGTGGAGTCTTGGCAAGGCAACCAGGACATGGGGTTAACAGGAGGAATCACAGTGTTGTACTTCCACTCATCACTCCCTGCTAAGAACACTAACAGTGCCTTGCTTCTGTGGTATATGGGAGAAGCAAGTGTACAGAGTGGTCTCTGCTAGAAGGCTGAAACCTTTTATTCCTGTAGAAGAAGAGGTCACAGATGTGTTATTACGAATGCTAGGAGCCCGAGCTGTGTGTGTGCCCTGCAGGTTCAGGGCTGGGAGACTCTCCTTGTCTGGAACCTTCCCCTGCGATTAGAACATGGGTCCTCACCCAGCAGCAATGTGATGGAGAGAAAGAGCCTCTGTTGTTTCCTGTGGTATCTCACCAACTATGGGAGGTGGGCTGCTGTGGGAAAGAGAGCCCTGAGCTCTGGGGTGGGCCTGGGTCCAAGCCCCAGGCTTCCCCACTCATTGGCTTTGTGAGACTGGGTTTCTCAACCTCTCTGTGCCCTGGTTTCCTGACCTGTGAAATGAAGAAATGAAGCTGCCTGCCTTTGCCATACATCATTACTGAGCAACTCAATGGAGTCAGCATCTGCCAAAGTTCTTTGTACCCGTGGAAGTTACACATTGTGATTTAGGCAGGT
This sequence comes from Mirza zaza, assembly GCA_008750895.1. Classification (NCBI taxonomy): domain Eukaryota; kingdom Metazoa; phylum Chordata; class Mammalia; order Primates; family Cheirogaleidae; genus Mirza; species Mirza zaza. The sequence continues at coordinate 35,773 of VSMD01041226.1, forward strand.
AGGCACATTTGAGCACCTGTGAGCAACTGATTCATTTAAAACTTGAAATAATGCTTAATTTCTCACTTCTTTCCTTATTCTTGTCTGGTTCATATTCCACTCGCAGCTCTTGTTCTACTTGGTCCCAGTGTCGGAAGCACTAAACTCTATTGATGTAACATAAACATTCAATTTATTCATAACCATAACCTCATTTTCATAAAGAGAGGAAAACACAGATCTCTCTTAGGGCATTTTTTTTTATTTGCTTTCCTGTGAAACTGTGTGACAATTTAAGATTTTTATTTAAATATATCTTTTGCCATTTTTACCCATGTGAACAAAGTTATGAGTGATTAGTAAATATTTGCAGAATTCCCAAGATTAAAATACTGTCTTAAAAGCCTCCTTTGGTATAATTTATTTGAATTTTATCCCTTTTCCAAATAAATCTCAAAAAATAATAAGCAAACATTTTAAATGTGAAACAGTTTGTACGATTTACATAGTAATGGTTTTAAATTTCTTTGAACCGCACTTTGCATATTTTTTCCTGCAAGCATCCAGGCATTGAGCAGAATATCCCAAGGGTCCTGGGAGCAGAACTACTATTCCCGTTGGCATTCTGAGGATGGCGTGGGGCAGCAGGAAGGACCTGGGCCCTGTACACAGGGGACATGGAGCCACACCAGAGTCCACTGCTCCCTGGGTGGCCATCCCTGCCCTGGGCCTCAGTTTCCTGAGGTGCAGGAAGGTGCAATGAGGACACCAAGCCTTACACTCTTCCCCCACTGCCTCTTCCTTTCAAAAGTTTTAAACAGTGTCTCCTGTCTGATCCAGCTACACCTCCTAATCTATTCTCTTGTGTGTTAAGAGTTCCCTTTTCAAAACAGATCTGATGGTGTCATTGCCCAATGAAGACCATGATTGTCTTCTTATCATTTACTTTTCAAAATGTTCATTCTTTATTGTGGCATACAAGGCCCTATAGGACCAACCACAAGCCCTCTCCCCCTAGGCTTTTTATCCTCTACTTCTTTTTTCTCTTCTCTTTTCTCCTCCCCTCCCTTCCCCTCCCCTCCCCTCTTTCTTTTCATTTCAGCATATTATAGGGGTACAAACGTTAAGGTTACATACATTGCCCTTGTCTCCCCTTCCCCCTCAAGTCAGAGCTTCAAGCGTGTCCATCCCCCAGACGGTGTGCATCACGCTCACTATGTATGTATATACCCATCCCCTCCTCCCCCTCCTACCTGCCCCACACCCGAAAAATGTTTTTCTTTTTTTCTTAACATTTTGGTTACATTTTATATCTTTGCCTCTCTCTAACAAGGGTTAGAGATATGCCCTTCCCCTCCACAATGCTCACCACATCCCTCAGATGTGGGACTACCCCTCTAACCCCCGAATCCCTAGTGAACACCACCACCCTTTGAGCACCATAGTGTTAATCAGTCAGTACCAATTTGATGGCGAATATATATGGAGCCCATTATTCTGATCTTGTGTCACCTCACTTTGGATAATGGGCTTAAGCTCAATCCAGGATAATATAAGCAGTGCTAGCTCACTGTCATTTCTTAGAATTGAGTAATATTGCATTGTAAACATATACCAAATTTTAATAATCCACTCGTGAATTGACGGACATTTGGGTTGACCCAGCAATAGCATTATTAGGCATCTACCCTAAAGAGCATAAGGCATTCTATTATAAAGACACCTGCACCCGAATGTTTATGGCAGCACAATTCACTATTGCAAGGACATGGAATATCCTCTACTTCTGACTCCAGCCACTGAACCAACTACTCACCCCATCCCAAACACACCAAGTTGAGTTATGTATTTCCACTTTTGCACAAGGTGTCCTTTCTCCCTATAGCATCCTCCTCCATTCTCCTGCTGGTAAACTCCTGGGCACCCTTCCCGACCTAGCTCAAGCGCTGCTGCTTTTGTGAACCCCACTCCACCTCCTGGACCACCCACCTCTGCTGCCTGGCATTTTACACACCTGTCTGTAGCACCTTGGACTTTGTTCTCTAGCTGTGTCTTTATGTTTATCTACTCCCTTAGGCTGTGAGCTGTGATAGGCTTTATGTTCCCAACACCTGGCCGAGAGCCAGGCACAAAATATTAATAGGAGCTTAAAGTGTTTGATAAATGAATAAACAAAAGAATGAATAAATGTTCTAAGAATAAAGGGACCAATTCAATCCTTTTTTTTGGTGGTTAGAGAACACAGGTAAAATGTATTTTTTAAAGTATGAGTTACTAGTAGTGTTACAAGTGATTCAGATTAATTAGAGATACTCTGTTTTGGAAGGAAAAGCTTTTTGAACATTCAAATTGACTTAGCAAGCACAAGAATTAATATCTCTGTGAAGTGTTGAGGATACATGTTTAAACTGGTATCTTTTAAGATTTTTTTTAAGTTGTTTCTGTATTTGAATCATTATGTTTAAACCAATTTATTCTTATCTATTATTATTTAATTTTTAGACAGGTGATAGAGTCAACAAATAGTAGCATTTAAATTATGCAATTTAATTTATTTCTAAAAGTAGAATTTGTACTTGATTACGTATATCTTTTGAGTTTTGTACCTCGGTCTAAGGTCCCCAGCTGTTTGACAAGTCTTTTTTTTTTTTTTTTTTTTTTTTTTGAGACAGAGTCTCACTTTATTGCCCAGGCTAGAGTGAGTGCCGTGGCATCAGCCTAGCTCACAGCAACCTCAAACTCCTGGGCTCAAGCAATCCTGCTGCCTCAGCCTCCCGAGTAGCTGGGACTACAGGCATGTGCCACCATGCCCGGCTAATTTTTTCTATATCAATTAGTTGGCCAATTAATTTCTTTCTATTTATAGTAGAGATGGGGTCTCGCTCTTGCTCAGGCTGGTCTCGAACTCCTGAGCTCAAATGATCCGCCCACCTCGGCCTCCCAGAGAGCTAGGATTACAGGCTTGAGCCACCGCGCCCGGCCTGTTTGACAAGTCTTAACGTGACAGTGCTTACATTTCAAGTGAAGATGAACATTAAAGACATGAACAGACAAGTAACCAAGCTGCATGATCTTGCATTTGTTATTTTGGGCCTGCTTAACTTTCTGTGGGATGAGAAGGGCTGTACTAGGAATCACAAGGTTTTCCTTGAGTTCAAACATTGTAGGTATAGAATATCAGTTTCAAGTACAGTAGATGCACCCAGGAAGAGCTGTGAGTCCATCAAATAATATACTTTATGCGTAAAGTATATAATCACTCTGCTGAGCCCCTCTGATTTTTCTAATTTATAATTTGAATATTTGTATGTTATGTTCCGAAAGCTGGTTGCACAGTATACCTCTCTAGCATCGTAGCCAGTGTGCTGTTGTCAAGTGCTCTCGCGGACAAGCGGCAGTTCTGGAGGCTGGGCAAGCAAAAGGTGTTGAACCCATGCCATGGGGTGCTCCTCACTCAAATGCAGAATGTAGCCACATGTGAACATGCTCCAGAAAGCAAGCTGAGCAAAGGGTGGGAGCCTCTCCTCTGCCTCAGAGGGCTTTGTCAGGATTCATTCTGCCAAATGAGGTCACCGAGTAGGCATTCCATAAAGGAGATTTCCATTCCTTTTTATAAAAATATGAATAAGGCAAGCAAGTCTTCACCTACTCTTGTCCTGGTAAGGGAGATATCAGGGAAATATAATATTTTAAGATGCTTTTAAAATAATCTGTCGATTTTTTGATAGTTTCCTTTCTGTATCCAGATGTTCAGAAGGTGGTTCATTCTGTAGTAATAGGGGAAGAAGTTCCAGGCCAAGAGGATCAGTGGGGACAAACACCAGAGGGTAACTGGCTTGGCAGCTACTGTGCATCCCTGGCGTTGTTTGGCACCTCTCCACAAGCTGACATTTACCTTTACAAATATTCTCTTCTAGAGAGATAAATCAAATATTAATAGAATTAAAGTAGGAGTTCACGTACAATGCTTGATGCATTAAATGTCAGAAAATAAGTGATGCTTGGAGCTTAGAGATCCTCTGAGCTTGTGTTCTTCCTAGGTGAGTGACAGAATAAAGTCTGGAACATTTCTGTTTTGTTTACAGCAACCTAGAGAGTGATGACAGTTTCATTTCTCTTGGGAGATAGATTTTTTTTGCTCAAGGTCAGATCTACATCAATAAGCTCAACAACAGGAAGAAAATTCTCCAGGGCAAAAACATCTATTTCTGTGGATGCCACATGGTACAGGTTTTGACCACCTCTGGAGGGGGTAGGTGCCTGTCCTCAGCCAAAGGCTTGGACTCTGGAAACATTTATTTGTATGTATTAGTACATGGATTGTGTATATTTAATACACAAGAAATAAAAGCATTTTAAATTCTGATATATTTATCTCTTATTCAGAAATGAAAAATAAAAGAATCCTATAATTTAGTGGGAATGAAGATTTGAGAACCACTGGTCATTATGTATATCTGAATATTTTAACTTTCCTATGATGGTGCTTTGTTTCAGGTAAATTAAAAGCAGGCAGAAAGTCTTGCCCTATGCATGATCAAAATCGAAAGATGCATAGAAGAGTTGGTCAAATGTTCAGTTGCTTTGCCTGTGTGTTTCCCATAATGTTAGAAACCCAATGAATTTGTTGTTAGGAAGTTTTTATTTTCCTCTGGCCAATGCTCTGCTTCATTCATTGTCATCCCTTGCCAATTGGCTGCACTGGTGTTTAGGGAGAAAGGACCTACACATCCAGTCACGTGATAAGACCAGTTCTTCTGCACTAGGGACAAAGGGGCCACCATTGTCCTCCTCTTTAAGGACTTCATTGTCCTCTCGAAGGCACATAAATGGTTGAAATTCAATGTGGTACTTGGAGGAGCAGGGGAGATGTGTTTAAGAGTATTTTATTGAGAAATGGGTAGGATCTGGTGCAAGATTTAAAGCAGAAGTAAACAAGAGGAAGAAAATCGAGGGTGACTCTTAGGATTCCAAAGGGGTCTCTGGATAGAAATTATACCCTTTGGAGAAAAATATGAAAGTAGAAATAATAAATACAGTTTTAGACATTTGAAGTTCAGTTCTACATAAGATAGTAGCCTGGAAAAGATATTAGCAGTTAGTTATAAGTCCTAGGGAAAAGCCCTAACCCAGTTATTAATACAATTCTTAGGAGAAAATGTGAGACCAGAGGTGTGAGAATCCTGGGCACAGGAACAGTGGTTTGACACATACATGGTTACATTCCTCAGTGGGCGGATGTAGAACAAGGAAAGAAGAGGACCAAGGAACAAACTCTGGGGAAAATATCATGGAACACGAATCAATCTGAAGAGAAAACCAGGTGGCTCTGAGGGGGGTCCCTGGTGTCGGGAGAAACGACATGAGTGCAGATGCCAAGGAGGCCACATGGAACGGGGACTTTAAGAAAACGTTTGTACCCCCATAATATCCTGAATTTTAAAAAAATAATAAAAAAAAAATCTTTGGATCTGACAGCCTGTGTCTTCAGCTCTCCAAAGATGTGTCAGTCAGGGAATCATCAAGAGAACAGACAGAAACCCTCCAGATATCTCATGTCCTATACAGGGTTTTTAATTTGGGGAAGGAATCTCACAAGTCTTAGAGCTGGGAAAGCAACAGGAAGAACTTGATGTCACCCAGAGGTCAGTAACTGCAGGAAGCTGCTCTGCCTTCAGGGCTAGAGGAGAAGAGGGTATAATTGGGATCCTGCAAGTCTGCACCTGCTTGATGGTGTCGCCACTGCTGCCGTTGTTGCTACTGGAGGAACCCCACCGCCAGGAAGGAGCCATGGAGGCCACATTCACCCATAGTCCCTTGTCTCTACCAGAATGTAAAGCAGAAAAATGGCATCTCCCTTCCACCTTCCACCTTCTACCTTCGAGCCTCCCGTGAACAACTCCCATAGGCAGAACTTGACCAACACTGGCAGGCAAAAGAATCTGGGAGGTGTCGTTTCCACGCTTCCCACCCCCTGTGCTACACAGAGGAGAGCATGGAAAAGCAAGAAAGAGCCTTAGTCCCTCTCCCAGAGCCCTCTCCCAGTTCCCAGAGGGAACTAAGGCAATTGTTTTTATAGACTAGATGCTGTTAATTCTGGTTTTTAAAAACAAGAATACGTGACGTGTGCCAGTTTTCGTGGAACGTAACAGAGTGTCATGGGGTCGTCAGTGGTTCGTGGTTTTCAGGACATTTTCTTCATTTGTGTTTTGGCAATTAAGATTTAGAGGATAGTTTTCCTTACTCTAAGATTGATGAGGTCTAAGTTGGAGTTGACACAGAAGAGGAAGTGGGCCACACATAGGGGAGTGGGTGTGGAGGAGGAAATAGGCATGTGGGATGTGCCTTTATGGAACAGGAGGCTTCTTCCACCTGTATCTGGAGCATTCTCTGCCAGCTTCCTTTATTCTTGGCCCTCACACCCCCATTCCTCCTGGGCTGCTGCTCAAATGAAGTTACTCGGAGCTCTTGACAGAAGGATCCTAGCCCGTCCCATGCACTGTGGCTGATTCGAGGAGGTGGGGAATATGATTGACCTGTTTACAGCTGTGAAAATAAGTCATGAGGACAGTGGTTGTCAGACTGTGCTTGGTGGACTCCCCAGGGCTCTAGAGGAGCCTGCCCCAAGCTGCCATGAGGGTGGGGGGGCAGAGGGAGCTGGGGATGGTTGTGTGTGTGTGTGTGGGGGGGTTGTGCTGGAGGGGAGGCACAGAGTGAGCAGGAAGAGTTGGCAACTTCCTCCGCACATTTCCCTGCTGGATCTGATGAGCCTGTAGACTTGGGAGTGTGTCCCCTCTTGTAGGCTAGATGCCCTTTGGTTTTTCTTTTTCACATGCTCCTGGCCAACGTCTGGGTTTATAGCAAAGCTCTAATATGCCGTGATGTTGATATGAGTTCTACGGTAAGAGAGTCCCAGCTTTCTTGTGACCTAGCCATTCCCTTGTTCTTCTTCTTTTCAAGAAAAGAATCATAATGTCTCTAAGGTGCTCTCATGCATTGCTACAGAACTCTTCACTTGCTCAAGGTCAGATGGGTGGGTGTTTGATTTCACTGTCTTCCCTCCAGATATCCAAATGTCACTCAACATCTTCCATAGTCTATTTTGGGGGAGGGCAGAAACATTGTAGGAATTTCTTAGTTTTATTAAACATGGAGCTCTCCATCTGTTCCCATTATTTTTACTTATTTCAGTGAGTTCCATAGAAGCGATTTATGTAAATGTGCATTCATCCTGCAGCCCCTTTTTCCGCTGAATTGTGTCTATAAGTTCCTCATTAATTACAGTTTGAACTTGTTAAGTATAAACTATGGCTCTCTTCAGGGACCTCAAATTTTTTAAACTCATTATTCTTCTTATATAGAGATGGCAACTAACAAAAATGTTTCAAGATATAGAAAGAATTGTAACTATTCTTACGCTCACCGTCCCCACCTCCTAGAGACAAAAAGACAAAAAAAAAAAAAAATGCCAGTTTTTAAAAAAGTAATTAGAGATATTTTGGTCCAAACCATCCTTTCAATCAAATCACTAATTTGACCTGATACTGGTAAATTGTATACTAGTGGCTTTTGGCTAAATATTCCAGAAGATCCAGTGGGGGAGATGGGAGCCTTTTCTGAGCACCCGTTGTGGGGTGGAAGCTTAGCTGGTTTGAACCGATGTAATTCCAATGTTTATGTGATTGCTTTTACTTTTTAGGCACCTGTGGCGCAACTCAGGTCGTTTTTTAATTTATTTCTGCAACAAGCATTTCAGAAAGCTGCTGATACCCTTCTTTGCCAAAAAAGAAAAGAAAAGAAACCCAGGCTTAGAAGAGTGGGGTGACTTGTAGCTATGAGGAGCAAAGCCAGCACCTCTCAGCCTCTCGTGGCCTCTGTGTTGGCTGCTGGCCTGCAGAACTCGAGGCTGACAAGGCCCCAGAGCATTGTCAGGGCCACAGCGAATGCTTCTGCTCCCAGGGCTAACAAGACCTGCAAAAGTCCTTCTTAACACGGTCTTCTCCAATTACAGCTAGTAACCACACAGTGTATCGGTGTGTGTCATTCATTCTAACATTCAGAGGGAGTATTTACATTTTATTCTCTTTCCTCATAGATCTATAGTATCTTGAGCTCTTTTAGCCTTGATTGATTGATCGATAACACAGTTAGGGAGCAGCAAAATGATTCTGCCTGAAATTACCCAGTAAGAGGGTGGTATTAGCCATGGCAAATTAAAAGCAAAACATACTTTGAAATTATCATGAACATGGTTACACTGTAAATTGAGCTCCCCGCTTTGGAGCCGGGCTCTTAAAAGCATTTATAACATTAGTGGAAGAAGGGTTCCCTGACAGAGCCACCACTCACCGCACGCTCGCTCTTTGGTCCACAACAGCCCCGCCTCCCCGGCTGAAACTGCCCTGGTCAGGGTCACCCCTGACTTCCGTGCTGCCAGATCCAGTGGACATGTCTCTGCCCCCATGGCCGACAGTCATCCATGCTCCCCTTCTCGAAACATCCTCTTGCCCTGTCATCCTCCCAGTCTCTCTGTCTGGTTTCCCCTCTCCAGCCTTTCTGCCTGCGTTTTCCTGGCTGGTCCCCAGGCCCTATCCCCTGCCTTGCTACACTGTCCCTTAGGGCAGACTCATCATTCTCATATGTATGAAGATGTTTATGAAGGTGACTCCCAAACTCACACAGCTGGCCCTGCCCTCTCCTCCGAGCTGCTGAAACACACATCCAGGTGTCCCCTTGGCACTGCTCCTCAGCCCCTGCCCACACGACTCTTCCTTCTCCCTATGCAGTTACACCAACCAGAAACCTGGTTTCCTCTCTGGGCCCTGAGCAGGGGCGCCAGGCATCAGCTCACTTCCCCCGTGTCTCCTGCTTCTGCCCAGTCCAAACCTCGGTCATTCTTACCCAGATGACTACAGCACTTCCCACACTTCCACGCCCCACACTTCCATGCTTGCAAGACTAAGAGGCAGGCCTCACCTGGCAGAGGCTGACATTTCCCTGCTCACAATCCTCAATATTTTCCCCCTTGCACTTAGAATAAAATCCAGACTTCTTTCCAGAGCCTGTGTCTTGTTCTCCTTCTGCCCCCCACAAATATTAAGCTCTTTTCTCCTGCTGCTCCCTCTGCCTGGGATCTGAGTCTTCCACTGGCCTAGCTCCTTCCCAGCTTATTATTTTAGCTGGAACCCCACCTCCTCCAGGAAAGCCTCTCTCACCTATATCTAAAGTAGGTCCCCATGTTATTCTTGGTCTCAGCACCCTACTTATTCTGTAACAGAATGCTTCACAACTTATTTTGTTTTGCTTAGTTTTTCACTATCTGAATCCCTATTTTAATACATGTTTCATGAAAGGAGGGGCTATGTCTATTTTTCTTTTTATCCCCAGTGCCCACAGTGGCAGGTGACCAATTGAGTGAATGATTGACAATCTAAGCAGTAGTACCTGTGACCATCAAGGGGTGGCTTGTAGCTATGGATCAGATTTGCCGTCTGTTTGATAGATGAGTTGAAGGATAGTAAATGAGTGACACACATGCCATCACTTCTCCATGGCAGGCACGGCTAACTCAGCACGACAACTAACCCCATTGAGCCTGTGTGTCTCTTCTCAACACAAAGCACGTCCTTCACCCACTAGCAACCTATCAGAGTTGGCATGGTGATGGAATAAGAGACCATGAAATGTTGATAGGCTTTTAAGATGCCTGCTGTAAAATAATCTATTGGGAGGAGACTAAATCAGATGTTAGAGGACATTGCCAAAGATCAGACTAAACATGTTCAACATCTTTAGTTACTAGGGAAATGCAAGAAAAACCACAATGAGATACCATGCCACACCCACTGTTACCTAATGCTAAAGCAACAAGTAAGTGTTGAGTATTCATGCCCAGATACTATCATAGAAACCTTCTTGATAATATAGATAAGTGTGATCAAATGTAATAGATATCCAGATCACTGGATTTCTCACTAATCCAGTAGAATAACTAGTATTTAATTTTTGTTGCTTTACTCATTTAAAATCTCTAGCAACCCTGTGAAGTAGGAATTATCAGTGCTGTTTGGAAAAACGGGATGGGGAGCTTTTTGGTAAATGATGAGCCCAGCTTTGTACTCTAGCCTCTGACACTAAATCCATCCATCTTTTCCACATGGCTGACCATTTGGAGGCCTGGTTCATCCCAGGACATTTCAAAGCAGGTAGCTTGCCTTGCATGATTCTTGGTTGATTCTATAATTAACCACTATAAGTTATCCTTTTCAGTTCTACCCAATGACTTCTTTGATGAAATACTACAGGGCAATAGAGTCTAATAAGTAGCAGATGGCCCAGAAGAATGGCATTCCATTCCTCCACTGAGCCTGTGGTTCAAAACACCTCATTTTCTCAGAATAAACTCTTTAGGGCATGGCACAAGCCAGTGAGTTTTAAAATCCCATTGGAATTTGCAGTCCCATGTATTAGAAAACAGAACTCATGAAGCTCAAGTGATCCTGTAGATTGAGTTGAAAGAGCTTTTTTGATCCCCAAAGACTTTCCTTCCTGGACATTTAATCCCATTTAATTTAGTGTCTCTGAAATATCAATATAAGCTGGTCAATTTGAGGCTGTCTTACATTGTTGACAGATTTCAGAGCTGTCAGTGAATGAGCACAACTTCTGCTCTAAATCTAAGAGACTTAATAACATCTTCCTTCCTTGAGAAAACACCCCTGTTCTGTCTCCCTGTAAACATTTTATTCAGCCAAGTTGCACATAGGCTATTTTGGCCTGTAGAATTGTTAGGTAGCCTGACACGATCTTCCTTTCCAATACTGGACTCAGCCTCTCCTTATTATCCAGTGTTTAAACAAGTAAGTACTAGGTGCTATGCAGAGCAGTGAATCCTGCCCCATATGTGAGCCAGCAAAGGGCGCCCAACAGCCAAAGCTGCACACACCCTTTGAATTGTCATGGACAGATGTTTATGATATGTTGTTAAGTGAAAAAAGAGGTTATAAAACCGTGCATAGATTTCCAAATCTAGTAGCAGGGTGAGATGAGCTAGTAATATGCTTTGTTTTACCAAAAACACATGAAAATGCTAATAAAATATAAGGTTTAATATAAGAAAGGAAAAGTGTTTGTAAATTATATGTCTGATAAGGGATTTGTGTGCAGAATACATAAAGAACTCTTACAACAATAAAAGACAAATAATCTAATTTAGAAATGGGTAAAAAATTTGAATTGATTTTTCTCCAAAGAAGGTATACAAGTGGCCAATAAGCACATGAAAAGATGTTCAATATCATTAATCATTAGGGAAATGCAAATCAAAACCACAATGAGATCCCCCCTTACACCTCCTAAGGTGGCTGTAATCCAAAGGCAGATAATAACAGTATTGGTGAGGATGTGGAGAAATTGGAACCCTCATGTTTTGCTGGTGGAAATGTAAAATGGTGCAGCCATTTGGAACATAGTCTAGTAGTTTTACAAAAGGTTAGACATAGTGTTACCATATGACCCATCAATTTCACTACTGGAATTGAAAATAAAAGTCTAACATGAGAATATTTTCTCCCATCCTGTAGGTTGTCTGTTTGCTGTCATAATAGTTTCCTTGGCTGTGCAGAAGCTTTTTAATTTGATCAGGTCCCATTTATTTATTTTTGTTGTTGCTGTGATTGCCTTTGGGGTTGTCTTCATAAATTGTTTGCCTAGGCCAATGTCTAATAAGAGTTTTTCCAATATTTTCTTCTAGAATTCTTATAGTTTTATGCCTTAGGTTTAAGTCTGTTATCCACCGTGAGTGGGGTTCTTGTGACAGGTGAAAGATGCAAATCCTGTTTCAGTCTTCTACATGTGGCTATCCAATTTTCCCAGAACCATTTATTGAATAAGGATTCTTTTCCCCAGTGTATGTTTTTGTCTGCTTTGCCAAAGATCAGATGGCTACATGAGGATGGTTTTATATCTGGGTTCTCTGTTCTGTTCCATTGGTCTATGTCTCTGTTCTTGTTCCAGTACCATGCTGTTTTAGGTGCTATTGCCTTGTAGTGTAGCTTGAAGTCAGGCAAATTGATACCTCCCAATTTGTTATTTTTGCTTAAGATTGCTTTTAATATATGGGGTCTTCTCTGGGTCCTATTCTGTGTGAATGTCCTGAGTTTTCACATCATTGGAAAGTCAAGAAACTGCAGGCTGAATCGTAGTAAGTAAGGTATTGTCTATGTTTTACTACTACTACTATAATAATATAGTAATAGTAAAATATTAATAAAAATAATAGCAATAGAAAGAAATAACTTTTCTACCATTCTTTGTGGGCCCTCAATTTTGTAGCAGGACAAACAACTCAAACTTATCAATTCAGAGTAACCTGGTTACTTTCAGTTAGTTTTCTCCCAGGCAACTTAGTCTGTTTGGGGCATAATCTCATCTTTCAAGGATTCTCCTTTCCTTCTCCCTGAGCACAGGGAAGAATGTATGCACCATCACATTATGCATTAACATGGCTGGCTATGAGCCTAGTGTGACCGTGAGCTTTTTGGAAGAAGGAAATCGTCTTGTATCCAACTCTGACTCACCAGTGCCTTGATCTGCTGTCACCCAGAGAATTCTTATTGACTCACATTGATCTGAAAGCTTTTAAAATCCCTGGGTACTTCAGTTTCCAGGAATGTTAAATAGGGCCAGGGCTGTATTTATCATATTCCCAGCAGGGCTGTTGTGAGGATTAATGTTTTATCATAAGTGATCTCTTGCTCCTTTAAAAAGGCATTAATTAAGTTAAAGGTTTTGTTTTTTAAAGATGTGCTTATTAGTTTTTTAATGATCTGTGTCTCCATGTAGTCTCTGAAATATAAGTAATGAGGCGTTCATGCTTTCTCTTAGAAAAAAATGGCATACAGGAGCACAAAAAAACGGACCCATCATTAGCATTCCTCTCTACACATCATGTTATGCAGTTGATCTTTCTGAGTTTTGTTGTTCTACAGGAAGGTCCTATGTGGTAGCTTGGCCTAAGGGAGGGTCAGGGTGAGGTGCCTTGGGGAGACAGACCCAACCTGATGTGCTGTTTCTCTGCTCCCCTCTCCCTCGCCATCTCCCAGCGAGCTGAAGCAGAAGTTGGATGAGGAAGGCAGCAAGTGCAGCATCCTCTCGAAGCACCAGCAGTTCGTGGAGCACTGCTGCATGCGCTGCTGCTCACCCTTCACCTTCCTTGTCAACACCAAGCGCCAGTGTGGAGACTGCAAGTTCAATGTCTGCAAGAGCTGCTGCTCCTACCAGAAGCACGAGAAGGCCTGGGTCTGCTGCGTCTGCCAGCAAACGAGGTGAGTGACCGGCGCACTGCCAGGGTCTGCGCTGGTGGCATCCGCCACTTCCTTCAGCCAGGTAGGACCAGCAGGGATGGATAGATCAGCACAGAGTATAGACTGCAGCAGAAAGATTGCTGTGGAGAGATGTGAACTGGTTAAGGACGACCACTGACCTTCACAGAAAGGAAGATCTCAGGGAGCCCTGGGTGTAAGTAGAAAGGAGAGGTTTTGGAATTGAAGGTGCTGCTCCCTCGTGCTTCATCCATCCTTCTGCAATTTCTCATATGGTCTCATCCTTTCATTCATTCATTCCAGAAGCATGTTGGATTCTTAGGAATTATGCTGGGTGCTGGAAACGTGATGGTGAACTAGGCAGAGTGCTAGTGACTCAGAGTGTAGGGTGACGATGGGATTTGTGAGTGTTGGTCTCACTGTGTTGACATGTGCCCTGACCAATTTGTCATTGGCTGTGGGGGACACTGAGCAAGGAGTGACTGGCCCTAGTGCTTGGGGAAAGCTTCACAGAGGACAAGAAATCAAAGCAGGATTATAAAAGATAAAAAAAAAAAGAGTTAATACTGTGAAAGGGAAGATGAAGACCACCACATGAAGGAAATGATTAGCATGGCAGTTCTTATCCTTTCTCAGTGACCAGCAGCAGCATTTCTTGGGTACATTGTGTATTTACAAACTAATGAGTTTGATAAGCCAGTGCCTGGAATTCCTTGGAATTCTTAAGTCTTTGGGGATCCTAGCATCTGTAGAGCACATTATGATTCGGATTTGCTGCATCCATAATGCCTGTTGCAGTGAGCAAGACTGAGACTGGCTGGTGCTGAGAGCATGCCCTCAGGAGCTCCTGCCACCCTTGTCTTTCCCTTCTTTCCCTTTCTCCTCCCCTTGTTCTTTTTACTTATATTCTTTAACACATCAAGTCCTAGCATTTTCCCCATAGAACTAGTTAGTGGAGACAGCTGCTGTGCTCTCTTGGGGTCTCCAAGGAATCAGTCTCTGGGCTGTAAAGAACAAAGGAGGCCACAGACACCAACTGAGGCAAAAAATGGTTTGCTGAGCACCAGTATTGAGGACTGGCTGCTGCCCCGGTCCTGCGTCTGACTTTCAGAGCAAAGAACACAGCCGCATCTCCACAAGGCAGCTTGATGGGAGGAGACACCCTGTGACAACAAAGGGATGGAGGAGACTCAGATGTGGACGATCTTGTCTTTTGGAGTGGTGGATGGACAGCGGTTCGTCCATGCCTTCCATTTCTCAGTAAAAGGTGGGGTAGGGCCAAGCACTGAGAACAAGAGAGTTGCGTGTTGGAAATAATCAGAATAGGTTTGATATCGACATTACAGGAGTTAGAGATCCAGGCTTTTGAGCCACGTTCCAGTAAGTAATCATGAGTCTGTTCGCTTTCAACCTTCCCATGGCATGTTTTGCTCCAGCCACACTCACCCGCCCAAGTGCAAACATGACGAGAGTAGACAGTTGGTTTATTACTGGGTTGGGAGTTTTCTAGGGGTTTGGGAAAGGTCAGAGGGTGATGGAGTTTAGGCTACTAGATAGTGAAGAAAGTCCAGACACACTCTGGACAGTGAGGGAAGTAAAGACAGAAGGTGCTATGGATGGATGGGGAGGACGTGAGGGACTCAGTCAACCAGAAGTCCCTGGTAAAGTTGAAGAACTGTCACAGAGTGGGCACTTAACAAAGCAAATCTGAAGAAAAGAAAATTTTGTGCAGGGAGGAAGATGTTTGAATGAGTGATTTCCAAAGTGGATTAGTTGGGCAGTTGTTGGGAATAGGAGATGAGGTCTAGACAAGGATGTCAAAGAACTGAAAAGTTAATACCCGTGGGTTCTGAAATGACCAGGTGGTGATAGTGGTATGGAGGTGAAGAATGAGGTAGGGGGCAAGTTTTTCTTGAGTGAGAATGAGGAGCTAGAAGGTCAGGAGGTGACAGAAATAAGAAGTAGAAGAGGGTGGGATGACTGAATGTCATGATTCTACACCCAACAATTTGGGTTGGCTTAAACATTGGCCAGGCCACCACTGTGCTACCCTGGCATTTGTTACCAGCTGGTGGTGAATGCCACCAGGACAGGGACCCTGTCTTCTTCAGCTCCATTTGTCACACCAGCCCCTGATGCATAGAAGGCACGTGGATCTTCGTGAGCCAAAATTAGAACAGGACAATGTCCAGTAGCAGCCAGATGCATGGTATAAGATGAAGCTTTAGGAATTTTAATGAGGAAAGGATCCGGGGAGTGTTAGGTATCCTAAAGAGGTTCTGCAGTAGACAGAATCCCAGATGGAACTCCAGTGGAGAGGAGGAGCCATGAGGCATTGTCAGATAATGCGTGGCATGAGCAAAGAGGCAGATGCCCCTGAGGAGCGTGGAGGACCTGCAGCAGACCACGCTGGCAGTGGGAGGATGGTGAGTCATCGGGTCAGTTTGTGAGAAGAATTTGGGTCTGATCCTCAGGGTTATGGTGCAGTCACTGAAATTTCAAACCCTACCAAGTTATTAAAATATGCTATTCTTTATCGTGCCTCAACATATTCACCCATAAATGGAAAGAAGTATTAGTACCTACACAGTTTTGTTTCTTTCAGTGTTTCTCTTTTCCTCTTTCCCCTGGGTCAGAAAAATCTCCAAATTTAATACGGTTAGTAGCAATAAAATATGCAGTCACAGCCTCTGGACCCTACATTTACCCTAAGTTGTATGTGGGGGTCTTTTATTAGTTATAATTAAATGACATATTGCATTCCTGTGTACAACCTCAGAATCAACTCTCTTACAAAGGGAAGAACCTTCCTTCGCAAAAGGATGAAGGTCTTCTGATTCAAATCCTTTACCGTTTTGTTTATACTATATGACCTCAAGAAATTGCCAGATATTGAAAAATAAGTTGTGAAGAGGGCAGAAAATGTCTGCTAAGGCTACGTTTTAAATTTCCACTTCGTAATTCTAACAAGTTAATGAGAAGGTAATCCCAGTTAATTTAATCTTGCATTGCATCCATCAACATTGCATAGCAACTCCTGAGTTCAGAAGTAGAACACTAGGAAATAAAGGACCATAGGTGTCATAGAAAGATACCTGAAAAGACATGCAAAACCCAGTGTATGTGCTTAAAGCTCTGACTCGGGGGGGGGTAAAGGCAGCACACGTAACCTAAACATGTGTACCCCCATAATATGCTGAAATAAAATAAAACAAAACAAACAAAAAAAATCAGTGTATGCTTGTTCCATTTTTTTAAAGGAAGTAGGGTATTAATGAGTAGTCTTCTACCCTCTGTGCACCTAGCTCAGAGCACACCCACAGTTGTTTAATCAAAGCTGGCAAAAAAGGGACGCCGAGGAGAGATTGGGAATGTTGCTGTTTTAATCTTATGTCTTCGGGGGATGTTTCCAGGGGTTTGGGGATTATTGTCGGCTGAAACCAAAACAGATGAAGAAGTTTAGTCCATTCCCTATTTTTCCATATTATTCAAGTCAACCTCAAGAAACTGTCTAGGGAACAAATCCATGAGACATGGCACATTTTTGCTCCTTGAAATTTCTCTAAGGCCCAATTTGACAGAGAAGTATGTCTGGGTCATATTACTGCAGATGTATGGCCTGGGGGCCGACAGTCTTTTATGTTGTAGCTGGATCGTGTTCATGTTTTTTTAAGGTTCCTAAGAAGAGTTTATTTTATTCGTAGTAGAGCAGCCAACTACATAAATCCTTAGCATTACACACAAGAGCCATAGCCAAATTCATCGTGTAAAACATTTAAGGAATATTTTGACTTGAACCAAGTATGGAAAATTTCAGATGAATAACAACTTCCAAAACCTGCCTGATTTTTTTGAAGCCGAAAAATAGTTTATAACAGACTGTTGAGACTTTAAATGCGGATTTTACCCTGGCGAAGCCAGCCTTGGGCTGGATGGTGGCAGTGTGGACTGCCCACTGCACTGCTGTCCACTTTGTCTAGGGGCCCCTCTGCCCTTCAGTCGATCTGAAAGCCCTTCTTGGTCAGCAGTGATTCATGTCAGCCATGAATCTTTGTGCCATTCTTCCATCATATTCATATTCAAGCAAGTAGGTTTCTAAAACATTGTATATGTCAGATTCCAGGAAGAGCACATTTTGTGTGTATGTGTGTGTACATACATGTATGTGTGAAATCTCAGTACATTAGTCGATAGCAGCTCTGTGAAACTGCACAGATGACCACTTTAGCAAGACCCATATTCTCTCCCCTCTCCCCACGGTGTACTTTTCCTTTCCTTATGCAAATTAAGCCCATTTTTGTTGCATCGGTTTAATTTCTAGCTGCTTATCTAATGGCTACCACAAGTATATATTTTCTTGAGATACTATAGGCCACGATTAACTATAATAAAATAATTCTTGTCCACAGAAAATTATGGAGCTAAGAGTTGAGGGCTGACATTCATGTGACAATATTAGCACATAGCCTCAGAAGTAAATGTTAATATCCGTACTGAGAACCTGGGCTTGTCTATGGTGCAGCTCTAAATGAGTGAGTCAGATTACGACACAGATTCGTCAGAAGAGGGCTCAGAGAGTATCAAGTCACTAAATAAAGTTGATAATCTATAATTTCTTTTAATCTCAATGAAAAAAGTCTACATGTCCTGCTGTTCTGTTTATTTAGTTCATTAAAAGCATTTTAAGAATTTTAAATGAAAATTCCCATTTAATGGTCATTGCTGTAGTTATAATCATGTGGTTAGTTCCTCATCAGTCCTTTTGTTCCATCTGTTTTGCATTAAAATGTATTTCTGTTTGTCAATATTAGTTTAAAATTTTTAGCTTTGGTAGAGTAAAAGCCATTAAATGAATTTATTATAGAATGAATGATGAATTGTTAATATTTCTTTTAGAAGCTATATAGCAAATGGGAAACTATTGAATCATTCCCTTTGCCATTTTTTGTTATATGTAAATTTATCTTCTTGACAATTTATTGTATAGATTCATTCAAACATTATAAATAAGGACATATAGTAGTTGCATTTTAAGGTCTTCTGCAGGAAACAAAACTTTGTTCAGAGTGAGCCCAGCTCATACACATCAGCCATTGTCATTTCAGGTTGAATTGATTCAAGAATGACATTCCTACTTTCCTTGGGGACAAATTGGCTTTCTATTGCTTTGCTTCATTATTAAAAACTGTTCCCTGTGAGTTTTGTCGTTTTGTACTACAGACATACTTCATTTTATTGTGCTTTGCTGATACTGCATTTTTCACAATTGAAGGTTTGTGGCAGTCCTGCAAGTTTATTGGCACCATTTTTCCAGCAGCCTGTGCTCACTTCATGTCTCTGTGTCATATTTTGGTCATTCTCGCAGTATTTCAAAGTTTTTCATTATTATATCTGTTATGGTGATCTGTTATCAGTGATCTTTGATGTTACTACTATAATAGTTTTGGGGTGCCATGAACTGCACCCATATATGTGGCAACTTTAATCCGTCCATGTTGGGTGTGTTCTGACTGTTCCACCATCTGGCCCTTCCCCTATCTTTCTCCTTCCCCTTGGCCCTCCCTGCTCCCTGAGACACAATAATATTGAAATTAGGCCAATTAATAATCCTAATCGTTCAAGTGAAAGGAAGAGTCACTTGTCACCCACTTTAAATCAAAAGCTAGAAATGATTAAGATTAGTGAGGAAGTCATACCGAAAGCCAAGATAAGCACAAAGCTAGGTTTCTTGCTCCAGACACTTAGCCAAGTTGTAAATGCAAAAGAAAAGCTCTTGAAGGAAATTAAGCTACTCTGGTGAATACATGAATGATGTAAGAAAGTAAAACAACCTTAATGCTGATAGGGAGAAAGTTTTAGCAATCTGGATAAAAGATTAAACCAACCACAACATTCCCTTGAGCCAAAGCATAATCCAGAGCAAGGTCCTAACTCTTCTCAATTGTGTAAATGCTGAGAGAGGTGAGGAAGTTTCAAAAGAAAATCTGAAGCTAGCAGAGGTTGGTTCATGAGGTTTCAGGGAAGAGGCTGTCTCCATAGCATAAAAATGCAAGGTCAAGCATCAAGTGCTAATGGAGAAGCTGTAGCAAGTTATCCATAAGATCTAGCTAAGATGAAGGTAGCTACACTAAACAACAGATTTTCATTGTAGACAAAACAGCCTTCTGTTGGAAGTAGATGCCATCTAGGACTTTTCATAGCTAGAGAGGAGAAGTCAATGCCTGGCTTCAAACCTTCAAAGGACAGGCTGACCCTCTTGTTAGGAGCTCATGAAGCTGGTGACTTTAAGTTTAAGCCAATGTTCATTTATGATTCTGAATATCCTGGAGCCCTTCAGAATTATGCTAAATCTACTTTATATGTGCTTTATAATTGGAACAGCAAAGCCTGGATGATGGCACATCTGTTTATTGCATGGTTTACGGAATATTTTAAGCCCATTTTTAAGACCTATTATTCTGAAAAAAGATTCCTTGCAAAATAATAACTGCTTACTGACAAAGCACCTCGTCACCCAAGAGCTCTGACAGAGGTATATGAGGAGATGAATGTTGTTTTCGTGCCTGCTAACACAACATCCGTTCTGCAGCCCAGGGATCAAGAAGTAATTTCTACTTTCAAGTATTATTATTTGAGAAATATGTTTCATGAGGCTATACTGGCCATAGATAGTAATTCCTCTGATGAATCTGGGCAAAGTAAATTGAAAACCTTTGAAAAAGATTCACCATTCTAGATGCCATTAAGATTGTGATTCGTGGGAAGAGGGCAAAATATCAACATTAACAGGAGTTTGAAAGAAGTTGATTCCAACCCCCATGGATGACTTTGAGGGGTTCAAAACTTCAGTGGAGAAAGTGACTGCAGATGTTGCAGAAATAGCAAGAGAGCTAGAATTGAAAGTGGATCCTGAAGGTGTGACTAATTGCTGCAATCTCTTGATCATAGTTGAATGGATGAGGAGTTGCTTCTTATGGATGAACAAAGAAAGTAGTTTCTTGACATGGAATGTACTTCTGGTGAAAATGCTGTGAACACTGTTAGAATGACAACAAAGGACTTAAAATGTTACACAAATTTAGTTGATAAATATTGCAGCAGCAGAGTTTGAGGGGATTGACTCCAATGTTGAAAGAAGTTCTACTCTGGGTAAAATGCTACCAAATAGCATTGAATTCTACAGAAAAATCTTTATGAGAGGAAGAGTCAATTGATGTGACAGACTTTATTGTTATTTTAAGAAATTGCCATGGCCACCTCGACCTTTAGTAACCACCACTCTGATCAGTCAGCAGCCATCAACATCAACATAAGACCTTCCACCAGCAACAAGATTATGAGTTTCTGAAGGCTTATATTTGCCATTAGCATTTTTTAAGAATTATGTAGTTTTTAAATTAAGGTATATACATTGTCGTTTTAGACACAATGGTATTGCATATTTGATAGACTTAAGTATAGTGTAGACATCACTTTTGTGTACACAACACTTAATAGACTATAGTACTGTGTAAACATTACTTTCATATGCACTAGGAAACCAAGAAATTTGTATGACTTGCTTTATTGCAATACTTTATTATGGTGGTTTGGAACCAAATCTACAGTATCTCTGAGGTCTGCCTGTGTTACCTTTAACACAGACCAATTTTGAAGATTGTTTTCAGGAGCGAGAGAAAAAAAAAATTTCTCGTAAACTAAAATCAAAACATATTTTCTCATTATGTTTGTGGCACTTGCTTCAGTTTTCCTGAGAAAATGTAAGGCTTCATTTCTTTTCCCTTGGAATTGAATATTCTTTACTTCAATCTGATCACTTTATTACTTGGTATTCACACAGCCCACATGCTTCATAAATTAGCATTCTATCCTTTTGGCATAAACTCCACAGTAGAATGCTTCGAGTAGAATCTTTTTTCTTATTAAATTAGTGATATTTTTTAAAAATAATTACTCTGTCAGTGTTGATGAGAGTGGATTACAAAAGGCTTTTTCTTCCATTGCTAGTGAAGTCTACATGGGCATCACCTTTTACCAACATGTATCGAGAGCCTTTAACATACCCAAGCACTTTTAACCAGTAATTTTATTTTTGAGAACTTATAATTAACCCTATAACAGAATAATTTTAACTGCTATATAAAAATGAGTTTTGCTGAATTATTTATAAAATAAAAAATGTAAATAATCTAAGTGCCCAGCAGTAGAGTGGCAGAAGTAAATTAGGACACATTCAACTTGACAGAATATGCTGAGACCTTTAAAATAGTGTATATATTTTGTTATCAGGGGCAGAATTTTATATTGTTAGATTGTTAGATTAAAAACTACAATATAAAAATGTGCATGTTATATAATCACTGTATAATAAGGAAAACAGAAAACAGACAGGAAATACATGATTAATGCTATTAAGAGTAATTATTCTTTGGAGCTAGACTTTGTGGATGATATTTTTTTCTTACCTCTATTTTCCATTTAGCTTCCAAGTTTTTTGGGTTTTGAATGCAGGCTTTTATAACCAGGTTTGAATAAAATGGACCTAAAAAAATGTAGGACTTGCTCTTTCCTCTCTTCTTCATTCCCAAATCCTCTCCATCACCTCAGTGTTGGTCTTCCCCCTGCTTCAAGCCACAGGGCTAAAACCACCTAGCTTCTCAGGGAAAATGGCTCCATCAAAGGGGATATATATTTTGAAGTCCCAGTTGATGGCACTTTAGATTAAGGTACCACTCTGTCTATATCAGATCTCCATGGAGACCGTGACCACAGTACTCAGTCTGAATCGTTGTCAAAGTGACCTAAATCATGTGGCAGATGGGAATTCTTCAAAATTTAAATCGCTCCCAGTGAAAGCTAAGCATCTATTTTTTTTGTTCACTAGTTCTTTAATATCGACAGATGAAATAAATAAAGATATCAAGAGTACCTGCTATGGGTATGGGATTGAATGTGTCTTTTCAAATGAGTTATGTTATCTAATCCTTACAAGAACTCTGTGAAGGGCAAGAGATTAGCCCTCATGGAGCCAGGGAAGCCTGAAGCTTGGAATGATTATGTGGCTGGCCCAAGGTCAGCTTGTTAGTCCCAAATTCAGGAGTCTGTCTACAGTCTCCCCAGGAATACAGCCTGGGCCCCGGGTCCCTTGCCTTAAGCTGCTCAGCAGCCTCCTCACTCAGCTAGCCACCCGGACCCCATTTCATGTCTTCAGAGCAGTGGCCAGGCTGGGCTCTCTCACCTTAAAAGGATGGTGGCGATTTCTGTTCCTCTTGATGGCTCTTGTGTCCACAGGCAGTTAGCCACACACTTGCATGTCCTGGACCCAGGAGTGACCATCGGGAAAGGGGAGTGCAGCATAGTGGCCTCGCAGCCTGTGGGTACAACATTGGCACCGTCCCCTTTAGCATTCTGGGCTCCTTACCATCCGTCTCACCTGTGTTCTTTCAGCTCTAACACTCGTCCTGCTGGCCCACGGGGGATGGGCCAGTGGTATCCATTGAAACACTGAATCCCTCGAAGTCTGTGTTTTTAAGGGAAGTACGGACTGTGACATTGCACACTAGGGACATCAATTAAACCTTTAAGTTATTTTGGTTAACCCCTGGCCTCTCGATATGTCTTTTATTAGGCTTTAAAGAAAGAAGAAAGTTTTGCCTTGACATACAAAGTTTAACAGGCTTCTTATTAAATCTGTAATATCCACAATGTCTGAGCATTTCAGATACATTTATAGGCTAACAACCATCAGTTTTTACTAACATGAGCTTGTTTGCATAAGGGACTATGGTGGTTAATTTTGTCAACTTGGCTGGGCCACGTTACCTAGATATTTAGTCAAACACTAGTCTGGATCTTGCTCTGAATATAGTTTTCAGATAAGATTAATCGAAATCAGTGGACTCTGAGTAACTTAGGACAGGGGGATATGGGAGGTGGAGAGGAGAGCCGTGGATGGGAAGACCCCATGGTATGCGTTCTTTGCCTGGCCCTAGAGAGGGGGCTGCAGGTAGAAGCTATTTTCACTGTGCAACGGGGAACCCAGTCGTGTTGCACTGCAGCCTATGGCACAGTGTGTGATATGGACATCCAGGAGGGAGGCCTTCCCCTGTGGGGGAGGAAGCTCAGGTGCCAGGAGTGTGAGTGGCTCTGGGAGCAGTGAGGGAAGCCAGACAGTGATTTGATATTTGCACAGGAAATCGGGCCCAGCAGGAGGGCCATTAGCCCAGTGGCATCTCTACAGATGCACAATTAGCAGGGCCTGGAAAGGGAGCACATGAGTGGCTTCTTTGAGACTTCCCCAGGGCTCCAAGAAAGAACTAAGAGACACGTTGGGGTGGAGACTTCATCCAGGCAGGGTCACGAAACCAGCACCATTGGAACTGTTAAGGTGACCCGTGTATATGTATTTCCCCACAGGCTGGTGGCACTTGGGAAAATTCAGGTTGTGGTAGTGAAGCAGGCACTGACTTGGGCCAAAGGAGAGAGAAGAGGAAACTTAGGGGCCGGTCTGTTCTTCTTTTTCTAGCTCTTTGAGTCAGTTCATTAGGTTGTCTGTTTGTGATCTTTCTGACTTTTGGATATAGGCATTTATGGAAATAAACTTTCCTCTCAGGACTGCTTTAGCTGTGTCCCACAGATTTTGATAACTTGTGTCTCCTTTGTCATTAAGTTCAAAGAATTTTTTGATTTCCATCTTGATTTCCTGGTTTATGAAATAATCATTCAGCAGAAGGTTGTTTAATTTCCACGTTTTTGTGTAGAAATGAGAGTTTTTGTTAGGGTGGATTTCTACTTTTGTTCCACTGTGATCTGAGAAGATACATGGTATAATTTCTATTTTTTTTTTAATTTTTTGAAACTTGCTGCTTTGTGTCCTAGGATATGGTCAGTCTTAGAGAATGTCCCATGAGCTGATGAGAAGAACATATATTCAGTGGATTTGGGGTAGAATGTCCTATAAATGTCAGTCAGGCCCAATTGTTCTAGAGTTTTGTTTAAGTCCATTATTTCTTTATTAATTTTCTGTTTGGAGGATCTGTCCTGTGCTATCTGCAGGGTGTTGAAATAAATGTTGGCATGGATACGGAGAGATAGGAACACTCATATACTGCTGGTGGGACTGCAAACTAGTTCAACCTCTGTGGAATGCAATATGGAGATATCTAAAAGCGATACAAGTAGATCTACCATTTGATCCAGCAATCTCATTACTGGGCATCTACCCAAAAGAACAAAAGACACTTTATAAAAAGACATCTGCACTCAAATGTTTATAGCAGCACAATTCACAGTTGCAAAGATGTGGAAACAACCCAAATGCCCATCAATACATGAGTAGATCAATTAAATGTGTTATATGTATACCATGGAGTACTGTTCAGCTATAAGAAACAATGGTGATATAGCACCTCTTGTATTTTTCTGGATAGAGCTGGAACCCATTCTACTAAGTGAAGTATTCCTAAGAATGGAAAAGCAAGTACCACATGTACTCACCAGCAAATTGATTTCATTAATCAACACTTAAGTGCACATATAGGAATAACATTTATCAGGTGCTGGGCAGATGGGAGGGGGAGGAGGGGATGGGTATATATATATACACACATAATGAGTGCGATGTGCACTGTCTGGGGGATGGTCACGCTTGAAGCTCTGACTCGGGGTGGGGGGTGTAAGGGCAATATATGTAACCTTAACATTTGTACCCCCATAATATACTGAAATAAAAATAAATAGATAAAAATAAATTAAGGGAAAAAAAAGAAAACTTAGGATATTGAAAAATTGGAGGATAGACCACCCCAGTTTGTAGATGGGCCCATCAGCCAAAGAGGCTGGAAATTTGAAACTTTGGTTGGGTAGCACATCAAAGAAGGACAATTATAGCTAAGTCCTCCAGAGGTAAGTGACAAGACATTAATCATGAGTTCCTGCTACTAAGATCCTTGGTCCTGCCACCTCAAGTCTTGGATACTCAGGCTTTCTCTCAATTCTTGAAGGCACCAGATACTTCCATTAAATTGTGTTTTCACAGAAGTTATCCACAGCTCATTTTTACTGCTTAAAATAGAACCTAAAGAACCATAACTGATATAGGAGAGATTATAGAAATAGAACTGAAAGGTAGAAATTTGGGGCCAGGATGGTGAAGAGCTAGGTGACCATCCTGGCATGGGGCTAAGATGGGGACATTGTGGTTTCCTATGTGTTTTTTTTTTTTTAAACCTTCCACACTTAACTTAAACGTAATGTCTTGAAATTGGCAGGCTTAGCCAATAATTAAGTGGTAACCTGCAAGAAAAAGAATTCATGGGCTCCAGATTTTCTAAAATCCCTGGTGCATAGCAAACAGAAAGGGCTTCAGCTACATTGATTAACTGTGTGCTGCACCTTTTGTCTCCTTCCTTTTGCTCTCCCTTTTCTGCAACAGTGGGTCTGGTCATCTTCTGTGGTGTATATGTCATGCTCTGTAAACCTATATCTTGCTTTTGCCCTATAATCCTATCTTTCTCTCCTCAATAAACCTCATTTTCATGCTTGCCTTAAAAAAAAAAAAAAGGTGTGCTGCAAAGAGAAGAGTAAACATGTAACATTGAGGGTTGGGATGAGGGTATGAACAGTGTTTGTGTAAAGGCCAGCAGTGTTGCAAACATGTTATAGGAGTAGTTATGGCATGCTTTTCCAAACGGGGGCAGGCTGACAAGGTTCCAGAAGTGTGTCCCAAGCAAAAAGGTACCTGGGCTCTGGATTTACATACAACCTGATGAGCCAGTGCTGATCAGGTGCACCATGGGAGTGCACCTGGCTTTAGTGTTATTGTCATATATTTTTGCCGGCCCTGACTCTAGGATAAATCTTTTGTGACACACACAGCCAGTGCAGGTCCGGAAGTGATCAGCCTGCTTTTTCCTCTGACCAGTGATCTTCAACTTGAGCTACACAGACTTCCTGCAGGTTTCATGTGTCATGCAGATAATTTTAATGGAATCTCAGCTTTCATGTGTCCTTTCCAACACAGAGTTGTTCAAAGAAGCACTTCCTTTTACATAATTGCCCTTCTATTACTTAGCAAAGGAAAACACAGCCCTCGCTCATCCTTAATGAGACTGTGTAGCTCAATGTCTCAGATGAAGAAACCTCCAGAGTGCACCAAACAGAGAGGCAGTTAAAAATTGGTATTGGTGTAAGAAGGCAAAATTCCCCTAACAAATGGGGAATAAACTACTTTTGTATGTCAGGTAATTTCTGATTCTTTGCTTTCAACAAATTGAAGGAGGACCTAAGTGACCACCAATAAATAATATTGGATCTTAGATTGCTGTGTGATTTTTAACATATAACTCAGATGGAGTTCAAAGTTGAAGGACATTGCTAAAAACAAACAAACAAAAAAAATTGCTTCCATTTCCACCTATGGGACTAAATTTCCTCAGGAATTACACTTTTTAAAAAAGGATAAAACTAGTGCTGAATACCATCTCATTCACGTATAAATAATATTCATTTATGCATAAAAAACTGATTAAAAAACCAGCTCATTACAAAATGCATTTGTAATAAAAATCCATGTTTGTGTTTTGTTGCTACTCATCACAAATTTTAATATGTTTTTTGTCAAT
Organism: Mirza zaza; assembly: GCA_008750895.1. Lineage (NCBI taxonomy): Eukaryota > Metazoa > Chordata > Mammalia > Primates > Cheirogaleidae > Mirza > Mirza zaza. Next base: position 62,696 of record VSMD01041226.1, read on the forward strand.
TGTATCTTAAATAATAATCAGAACTGATAATTCAATCCAAAATAAATATTCGGATACTTTGAGCCTGTGGCTCAAAAAATTTTATTAAATTGAATGTATTACACATATTTCTGCACAAAAATGATAACAAGGTGATAAAATATTTAAGCATTAAAATATATGACATTAAAATAAAATTCCGTAAGGGAAGTAGAGTGGGATAGAAATACCTGTTCAAGGTAAAAAAAGAAAAATGTTAGTTTTCTAACTGTTGAAGGAGTTGACAACCTATGGCCCACAGACCAAATCAGGCCTGTCACCTGTTTTTATTGGAACACAGCCACGTCCACTTGTTTAAATATTGTCTACGGCTGCATTCAGCTACCACAGCAGAGTTAAATAGTTATGACAGAGACCAGATGGCCTCTAGAACACAAAATATTTACTCTCTGGTCCTTTACAGAAAAAGTTTGCCAACCCTCAGCTTATACCAATCGTGGCTCGTCACCTGGACCCATGCACATTTCCATTCTGAACTAACTGGGAAATTTTAGCTAAGATATTAGCTAGAAAGAAGTGGGGTGTGGATGGGATGCACAGTGCATGTTTTGAAATTACTGGGGATTTTAGCAGCTGAGAAAATATCAACCAGAGACTAAAGATCTGTGGACCAAGGAACTCTACCAGAAGGACCATATTTTTTGGCCTTGGAGAAATGGAGGTATTTAAGAATTCATGGGTTCTTTAGCTGGTTTTCTTTTAACAGTCACCAGTCTAGCAGACGTCATCATCAGTTTTGCTCATTGATATGGTAGAGGAAAAATTGCTACATTTTTAACTGTTTTAAACTCTGGTATTTACATTTTTGTACCCAATCGTGAGGCCATTAGGCATTTCCTCAGCATCATCTTTTTAGCATATAATTATAGTATATCATTATATTATAACCAAGTACATACTCACCAACCACTTCAGTGCTTGACATGTCTTAGTGGCATTAAGATGAAAATATCAATAACTCCTAAAAATATAAGAAGCTGTGGTATTAGATATACCACAAATGTGCTTTACGGTTTTAGGGAAAAAAAATAAAATGGGAAATTTTATCTTTTGTTCAAGTGAGGAAATAAAAGGGGCTATCAAAGGGAAAACAAGCTGTGGTCATAAGGAGTGTTCCTCATTTGGCCCCTAATTGATGATACCTTTAAATTAAGAGGAAAAAATCAATAGAAAGTATTCTTTAAAATTGAGGCAACAGTTGAATACCTTGTCATCATTTGAGGGGGAGGAAAATCCAAAAACATAAAAAGCACCTGTGACTCAAATGTGTGATGACTTTCTGGAGGAAGAACATGCCCATCTCTCTGGTTTGCCTCCTGTTACTCAACCATACCACACCGTGGACATGAAGAAGCCCCACAAAAGATAATCCCCATTAAAATCATGCTTTACCCGTTCATAGCGCCTCACTATTTTCAAATGTCTTGGTTGTAGAGTTACATCCAGGCCTGATAAACTTGCTGCAATGCCTTTTACTAAGAGAAATAACTCCTCCCCTCCAGCCAGTCTTGGACCAGGGTCTAGGCAACAAATATCAATTGGAAGCCCCAAAATAGATTCCAGTTTTAACATTAGCTAGAGGTTCTTTTTAACTAGATAATACAGAAGCAGAGAATTAATTAAGAATGACGGAAGCTGTGCCATGGACTAAACCATATACGATTATTAGAATTTATATAAACATCATGACAATTCAACTCACACTGCATGGTGTACAGTGGAATTTTGATGTTAACGTCTAATCCCTCCCCACTAAGAACGTAGTGAAAGCTTAGCTAGGAGTTGCAAGAGGCACCCTTGGTTCTTTGGAGAGCATCTGTGGTTCTTTGGAGATTACCAGCAGTGTTTTGAGAATCCAGCCTGGGCATTCTTTCTGTTCCGTGGGTTGTAATTTAACATGAAGCAGTTAGAGCCACAAGGCATTTCCGTTGCCACCGCCACCCCACACATCTTGTGATTAAGTTCCCTCCTAACAGTGCTTATTCTACAATTTCCAACTTTACTGTCAGTTTTCCTGATAGAGAAGAATGGAGAACTCATGGGCTTGGTTTTCAGCTAAGTATTTGCTGGCATTAGACCATTGGCCCCAACCTGGCGGCCTAGAGCCCCTTTCTTGACACTCCAAAGCACAGCTAGAATCCTCTTGGTTGCCTGGCCTCCAAGTCTTTCCTAAACCACAGCTTCTCTGGACTCCTGTTTTTCTTTTCTGGATAAATATGGCCATTGTCCCAGCTGCCGTAGAAGCAAGCTTTATTTAGAGAGAATTTTATTTGACAATCACTTATATGACACTATGTGCTGGACACTGCCCTGGCAGCATTATAAAGATTAACTCTTTAAATACTCATAATGATACTAGGAGGTAGGAACCATGATTGTCCTCGTTTTATTTATAGGGAAATTTAGGCATGAAGAAGTTAAATAGCTTAGGTTAAACGGATTAAATTTCAGTAAACAGCTTTAGTTTTAATAGAAAGATTAAATTGATCAAAAAACCAGAGTGCATCATAAAATGAAGCAGGCTAGGTACCTTACTGAAGTAGTCCATGTATGTGCTATGTGGGAAATAGCAGACTCTCTAATTCCATATCTGAGTCCAAATCCACCAATCACCGTGCAAAGGGTAGGGAGAGTAAGACCCACCCCTTGAAGTTATGAGAATTAGATTGAGAGAACTTACTTCAGTACCTGACATTTAGGTGTTTAATGAATATGAGTGACTATTATTAAATACTGCTTTTGTTCATAGTGTCGCTGGCTTCTCTAGGGACCCTGAAGAGCAATTGTGGACCACACTAGTGAGCCTCCGCAGCCCCCCACTCTCCACCTCTGATCTGCTCTTCTCTCCTCCCTCCACTCCCACGCCTGGCCCCTTATCTGTTGGATTCTGGGGGGGGGGTGGCGGTTCTGGAAGCACAGGAAGAGCCTGAGCTAAAGGTTTCAGGGGAGAACAGTCCTATGGCAAAGGCTGCCTCAGGCCAGTGTGTTCTTCACATTTTTTCTTCCGCCTGATTCATCCCAACAGGCTTGTTCCTGGGATTGCATTTTGGGGCTAAGGCAGCTGGTGTTTCATAGGGGCTGAAATTCAAAGAAGGATAACTGGAAAGCGTCTCTTTTCCAACACAGCAGGGCCCTTGAGTGGACTGGAACAGTGACGAGCAGCTGCGTGTGTTCATCTAGGCAGACTGAGTGTCTTAGGCTGACTGGTGAGGAGAAAGGTGCTGACCCATGAGCACAGGAACTGTGTGCCTTGGTGGCTCCTGGCAAGTCCTGCTCGGTGACCCCAGTGGCTCCTCAAAGACCATCCTTATCCCAGAACTCTTACTTCCTCTGGCACAGCGTGCTGCACACAAGGAGTGATATTACCAAAAAGGTCATGATCCTTTACACTGCAAACTCGAGTTAATGGGAAGCCCAGAATTTTCCTATTAGCAACACCTCCCAAAAGAAGGAGTTGAGCCTAGCTATCTCTTGAGGCTCTGTTCCATCCTGAATCTATTCATTAAGTCACCCCTGTGCTCTGCGTCAGAGAGATCTGGGTTTGAATGCTGGTTTAGACACTTATTTTCTGTGTGATCCTGGACATAATAATTCAACCCTTCTGAGTTTAGAAATAACAATACTTTCCTTAAAAGATTATTGTAAAGGAAAAGAGAGATACAGCATTTAGATCACTTAGCAGTGCCTTAGATGCAATAACCGGGAGCTATAATGTTACTATGTTGCTTTCATTTTGAGGTTGCTAAATAGATAACTTCCTTTACCTTATAAAATATTCAGCACAGTATTATTGCTTATGAGCATAAAGGCATTTTCTCAATTTGTAGTACATCTTTTTTAGCACAGCAAAAATAATTTTTATAATTAATTCACATAGTTTCTTTCCCAGCATTGACTTAAGGCAGTTAAAAATATCACCACTCGGGAATCAACAAATGAGAAGACTTAGGCACCTTCTAAAATATTTCATAGGATTGCCCAGTGAATGTTTGAGAATATTAAGACTCAAATCATCATTCAATAACTTTAAGTATATATTACTTTAAGTTTTAATGTCCCTAGAACTAAAACACACACATATATATAAGATTATAGCTTTAATACATACATTAGGCGAAAATTATTTGTATGGGATCTCAATATGCATTTCATTTTTCTTCTGTTCAGTAAACTGTTTAATCACGGCTAAGTTAATATCCCACAGCTAATATTTTTAACTTGGCAATATGAATACATTGCAATTTTTTAAATTTACTATGTAATAATAAAATTATACAAAGAGAACTAAGAATGATTGAACAAATACTTATAGATCCTTCACCCAGATTACGAACTAAAACGTTACCTGACCCCTGGAAGTCCCTGAGTATTCTTCTTTAATTGCATCTTCTTCCCTTCCCTAGAGACAACGACTGTTTTGCACCTGGTATTTGTATTCATTAATTTCTTCATACTTTTAACATGACTGTACAAGTCCTTAAACAGTACATAGTATTTGGCTTATTATTACCTTTACGTAATTGGCATTATGCTCTATATATTTTTGCTTGAATCTTTGCTCAACTTCGTCATATTTATCCACCTTGACATGCATAACTCATTTATGTGGCAGAGAGAGTGCTTACCAAATGTACCATATGCTCCCCATGTTTCCCAGTCTGCTTTGCAGGTGGGTTGAAGCCCTATGGTTGTTCTGGACAAGGGACTTGGAGCAGAAGTTTCATGTGTCATGTTAAAGTCAAGGCAGCTAACCAGAGCGCCTTCTCTCTCTCTTTCCTCCTTCAGTGGATACATTGAAGGCCTTGTGTTCAGATTGTGCAGCTATTATATAAGATGGTGACGTCTTCACTAGCCTTGGTTTCTGGGTGTCTGTATGGAACAGAGCCTTGTGCCAACCACATTAAACATGTAATGTGAGCAAAAAAATAATCTCTTGTGGGTTTAAGCCAACTGAGATTTGGAGGTTAGGATATTAAAACCTATCCTATCCTATCCTGAGTAATGTAGCCATTTGCATTACTATATAGTTTTCTATTATATGACTATCTCACTATTTTGTTTTCCTATCAATGGATGTTTAGGTTGTTTCTCATTTTTAGCTGTTACAAAACAATGCTAGCAAGATATTCATTCTTATATATTTCTGTTATATGCACACACAAGAGTTTTTGGGGGGTACTTAGCTAAAACTGATTTTTAAGTTATAGGATATACACATATTTCATTCTGCTAGATACAGCCCCATTGTTATCCAACAGGAGTATAGCAATTTAAATTCTCAAAATCAGTATAAAAGTCCCCATTGTGTCACATTCTTGCTAACAGTTGGTATTACTATGTATTTTTAATTTTTGAAAATCTGATAGGTATAAAATAATGTTTTTAGTTGCATTTACCTAACATAATACAGGTTAAGGTTTGATTTGCATTTTGTTTTATAAGTGAACTTATATATCTTTATATATGTTTCTCAGCTATTTATATTTCCTCTGATGAGTTGCCTATCTGTAAACTTTATTCATTTTTATGTTTTTTTTTCTTTTTCCTGATGAAAAGTAGAAGTTCTTTTTATATTATGAATACCAACCCTTTATAATTTTTTGTACTCCAAATACCCTCTTTCAGACTATGGCCTGTCACTTTCTTGCTTTTTAAAAAACTATAGTCAATTTTTCAATCTTTTCCTTCTATTAGAACCTGTGTGTTTTTTTTAAGAGCTCCTTCCCTACTCTCAGAGTATAAATATATTATATGACATTTTTTTCTAGAATTTGTAAAGATTTGCTTTCCATGTAATTATTTAATCCAGCTGAAATTGATATAAGTCTATGATTTGAGGTAATGTATCAATCACAGTTCAGTTGCTAATAAAGGAAGCCAGTCTATCTAGTTTGAGAAGGAAGGTTTTTAATATAGATAATTGGGTGCTTGCAAACTGTTGTAAAGGCTGGAGGGGAAGACTCCAGGCCAAGTTTCCATAAAGGATTCCAGGAACAACCTGGAGAACTGACCCAGCAAAGGAATTGCTGCTTCTGCCGAGAGCAAGAAGCAGAAAACTTGCAGAAGGCCATAGAAATCAGAGATCTTCTTTCCAATTCTGGCTACTAGATGACCCACATCAGCTGTGGTTCCTTCCAACAACATACAGATCTCCCACAGCTAACTCTCAGCACTACAAAGTGAGGAACTAGGCACTGGGACCTCTGTTACTCTTGCCGCAGAAAAGCCAGATCCATGCTTAGTGGGAAGCAGCAGTTACTACTCTTCACCCTATACGTAAAGAGAACTGGTACTTAGTGTCAACCTTTTAATACATGTGTCCATTCCTGAGGTCATTATCTTGAATTTGAAACTATTGGTTGGTTGCTTTCATTTTTAGTTTACTTTTTAAAGAAAATTAAAAAACTTATCAATGTATAAAACTCTGTGATCACCCTTTTTTCCCTCTTAGACATTTATAAATATTATCTGAAGTAGACATTGTCAGTGCTCACCATCATTTTTCCTCCTCCTTCCAGGCATGTGGAGAGATGGCTCTTCATTTTCTTGAGGTTAGGTGTGGCCATGTGTTTTCTTGGGCTAATATAACATGAGTGTAGGTGATGATTATGAAATAAATTTTTCAGGACTGAAGCCACTGAGGGCTAAGGATTCTTTGCTCCAGTATCTAGCCTATTCTGGCCAAAACGCAGCTCTACTGCTTCCTGGCACTGAGTTTGTGCTAGTTCTTTAACCAAGGCTTTTCCATCAGTCTCTCTTATTGGCTGGATTCTGTTATCCAGGAGTTGTGCTTTTTTTCCATAAAGATTCCTGAGTTCTTTTGGATTTGAGAATGTCTGCTTATGTTCTTAATGACAACTTGCCTAATAGTATCTTTTTTTTGTTTGTTTTGTATAAATTTTAGGTATACAACATGATGTTTGATACACATATACATAGTGATTACTACAGTCAAGCAAATTGATATGTCATCTCGTGTAGCTACTTCTGTGTGTATGTGTGTATGGTAGGAGTGCCTAAATTCTGCTCTCTTAGCAATTTCCAGTATGCAATTCAATGTTATCGAGCATAGTCTTCATGCTGTATATAACAGTACCCTGGGGTCATACTTTCTTCCCCTCAGAACACTGCAGATGCTGCCCCATGGATGGCATTGAATGTTCCTTTGGAGAAACTTCAAGTCAGACTGACTTTTTCCCCATTTGGTTTTCCAACATACTTCTGCCTACTTGCCTAAAGAGTTCTGTCCGTACACATGAAGTTGTAACTTCACCACTGTTAAGTCGCAATGTGGCAATAGTTTCAATTGAAATATATCGTGCCTTTTGGCTAGGCAGACTCAATCTCCCATTCATTTCAAAGAAATTTCCTGCTATTATATCTCTGAATATATTTTTTGTTTCATGTGTTGCTCACTTGACCTCATAAACAATAGTTATCCTTAGATTGAATACTTTTCATCTGTCTTAAATATTTATTATCCTCAATTTCTGAAGTCACCTGTTCATTTTCCTATGTATTCCTTCTGATTATTATTTCAAGTCTTTTATTTATGCCCGTAGTTTGACTTTCAGCCTGACCTACTCTGTTCATGGATGATTCTATTTAATAATGTATTCAGTAGTTCTGTGATAGTGGTGTTTTATCTTTAGCGTGTTTCTTTGGAATGTGACCTTTTTATGCCATTCTGTTTATCATTTTGTCTTCGATTTCTTGAGTACTTATTGAGTTCATGATTTTCTAATATTAAATTTTCCATAGGGCAAAATCCTCAAGAGGAACTTTCTTTTTTTCTTGGGTTCTCTTGACTTCCAGACTTGAGTTCTTTATCTCTTGTTTACATAATTTCTATTTTTCTGCTTTTCTGCCTTCTATGTCCATAATCTTTCCTTTCATCCTTCCTTCTCTGTTGTTCCCTTTCTTTCCTCTTCTTTGCTGTTTGTGTTTGCACAGTTATAATCCTGATTCTTTTTACCATGACCCTACTTTTTATTGAAATGAGAAAGATAATATTAAAAGATTTTAAAGCATTATTATTATTACTCCTAGATTCAGGTGATCCTCCTGCCTCAGTCTCCCAAGCAGCTAGGATTACAGGCTTGTGCCACCATGGCCAGCTGATTTTTCTATTTTTTATAAAGATGGGGTCTCACTCTTGCTCAGGCTGGTCTCAAACTCTTAATCTCAAGTGATCCTCCCACCTAAGCCTCCCAAAGTGCTAGGATTACAGGTGCAAGCCACTGTGCCCGCCCTAAAGCATTATTTAGTGTAAAAATGGTACCAAATATAATTTATTTGAAAATAAAACTAAATTCTAGAATATGTGTAATGTGTATGAGATATATACAGAATCTCAGGGCACCAAAATAAACTCAAGATCAAATAAGGTTAACTCTAGATGCTTTTAACTTGATTATAAAATGCCTGGGTTTCTACAATGTTCCTGAAATCAGAACGTGTCTTAAAAGCAATATCAAAATATGCTTACCAGGCACCATGGAAAGAATAAACTGTAATTATAATTGCCTGTTCACGTGTAGACTTGGCCTTGTGTAAAAGGTGACTGCTCTTGAAATGATAACTTCAATTGAGTTAATTGCGCTGGTACCATCATGTGCCATTTTTCATTTAACTGACTTTGGATAATTAGCTCTTGAGATGTCTTTACACACCATAATGCCACAGGTCAAAGAAAGTTACTGTGTGCTTGAAAAATCCCATGTTATGCAGGGCTTTTCAGTGGCAAAGCTGTAAAACTGCCAGATCTCTTGACTAGATTGTAGAATTTGAAGGAACAAAGATTGAGGAGAAGTTGGTGTAAAGTTCATTCCTGTTTGTAAGAGGCAATCTACCTGTCCAAACTTCAGAATAAATCTAGAGGACACATCAAACATACACATTGAGGGACATCATAAGAAATAACTGACCTGAAGTCTTCAAAATGTTGATGTCACACAAGACAAAGGAAGACTAGAAAGTGTTTGGATTGGAGAAGACTAAAGAGACATGATAACTAAGTAAAATGCCTAGTTCCTGATCAACTCTTAAGGTAGAGGAATATAGCTATAAAGAACATTGGGACAATTGGCAATGTTTGTATATGGATAATAGGAGAATAGTCATCTATTAATTTTAAATTTCCTGAAACAGATCATTTTTCATGTTCATGGAAGAGAAAGTCCTTGTTCCTGGAAATTTACGCTGATGTGTAGTGGTAAAGCAACATACTTTTTCACCTATTTCCTCTATGAATTCTTGCTGAGTTTGACCTATACAGCATATTACTATATGCTAAAGTAATAACTCTTGACGTCCCATCACTGGTTTTCTGGAGAACTGTTTGTTCAAATTGTCACTTGCATTGTTTGTAGTATAATTTTTTGGTATGGATTCTTGGTCTATTTTTTATTCGTGCTGTTCCTTTCTCTTTTCTTCTTGAAACATCTTTGCATGGGTTATATGACAGTTTCTTTGGGAAAGGAACCAGGTAGAGATTTTGATCTTTTTGAAATTTCTCTAATAAGCAGAGGAACTAGTTCACCCCTTTCAAAAAGTTCCCAGGCCTGCCTTAGTGGCCCAAGTTAAAGAGATTAATAGATCACAATTTGTTCTGTGATAAGCTGGAGAAAGGTCTGTGTGTGGGCGGTTGTGAAAGAGTGAAAAGTGTTCTATTGGAAATGGCAAAATGCTTAGGGAGCCCCAGAGGAACGTTATGCATGAACTGGGCTTTTCTTAATACAAGATGGGAGTTCAGCAAGTGAGGACAGGAGGGAAAGGCAGACTGGACGAAGTAAAGAGCAGGAAAAAAGAGGCAGACTTTTTGCAAGACTAATTTTATGAGGGCTCAATCTAAGTTGTGGGCAGAGAGGAGATTGCAAAGAAGAGTCCTGATGAAGCATCAGTACTCTCCACGTTATTATGTGTGGTCCTATAAGGTGGATAGCGCACCCCTGTTACAGGTGTAGAAGCTGAGCTCACCGAGGCAGTAACTTGCCCAGAGTCATGTTCCAAGAAAGGGCAGGAGCAAGATTCAAACGCAGATTTTTGGCTCTAGGGTGTGCATTCTTGATAAGACTATACCCCTTCAAGGGGACAAAAATTAGCCTTTGGAGGGAAAAGAGAATCTTGCTCTTGTTATATATAAAGTACAGATATACATACAGTACATACACAGGTAGGCAATATAATGGCCATAGTAAAATTTCACAGGGCAGGCAATTTAGGAAAAAAAATACCTAAAAATGCTTCTTAAGGAGGCAACTATGAACAAAAAAAGGTTGTGGAACACTGCTTCATAGCAAGACAGGCAAGGACAGGTGTCCTCAAACCATACAGGTCCTGGGATGTCCGGGTCAGGTTGACATTTCTGTTTCTTGAGCTACTGGGTTTTCTCCTTGGCTTCGTTAGCAGCAACTCCTACCAGCCCAGAAAGGTAGTTGTTGATCTTGTTTGCGAAGAGCACAAGTAAGCTTGCGTTGATTGGGAAAGTGAATGTTCACCCTGTGACTTAATTCCTCACTCTGTTAAAAGCAGCGGGACAACCGTGGTCCTTGGTTGAGTGCTAGTTAGGGAGTGATGACCCACGCACTTCCGCGTCCCCTACACACGAGTGACACTGACCCTGTGCATTGTTGCTTAGGGCTCCCACAACAAAGTCCCACAGACTGGGTGGCTGAAAGCAACAGCAATGCGTGCCTCACCGTTCTGGAGCCTAGACATGTGAAATCATTGTGTAGGCGCCGTCATGCTCCCTCCAAAACCTGGGGAGGGGGGTCCTTCCTTGCTCTTTCCTAGCTTCTGGTGGTTTGTCATCAATCTTTGGAGTTCCTCTGCTTGCAATTCCGTCACTCCGGTCCCTGCCTTCATGGTCGTGTGGCCCTCTCCCTGCGCGTTTCTTTCTCCACGTGGCCCAGGCCCATCTTCTCATAAGGATACCGGTCGTATTGCATTACGCCCCTCCCTACTCCAGTCTGGCCTCATTTTAACTTAACTAATTGCATCTGGAATGACCTTATTTCCAAACAAGGTCACATTCCAAGGTACTAGGCGTTAGGACTTCAATGTATCTTTTTTGGGGGGGTGGGGGCAGACATAATTCAACCCATAACACCCTGCTAGGGATTTCCTGTGTTTCTTATATATATACCTTCCACCCGTCAGCGGCACATGGCGGATGTTGTTGTCGGTTTTGAGGCTTATACTCCTCAAAGCTGGGATCTCAGGGTGTTCATCTGGAAAGTGGCATCAGTGTGACTGAAATGGGAGAAAGAGATATAAGAAAACGGTGGCAAAAAGGCCGGAAACGGTCACAGCATATGGGCATCCACGAGAGGATGGCAGTTTTAGGACAAAAGGGAGATGCTTTTAACTGGGGAAAGGATTGAATAAACCTTCCATTTCAAGTCATTATGCCCAGAAAGAGCATGTGGCTCTGCCATCCCTCCTCCTCCTCTCAGGGCATGGCTGAACCTCATTCTGCTGCATCCTGACGGTGGGATCTTGTCGTCTTCATCTTTGTACCCTCCTGCATGGTGTCTGGCACACAGCAGATTCCCAGGAAAGGTGTAACTGAAGTCTTGGAGCCCAGGCTGTGTTTTGTGAATCAGCAATTCTTTTAGGTGGAACAAAGACCCGGAGAAATGGATAAGTGAAGCCTTGGCTGTGCTACTAGCTCAGATAAGCTCCTGCCATCCCCTCTAGGAGAAAAAGGCCTTGTGGAGGTGGAGAAGGACCCCTTGCCTTTCTGCACACCTCCGAGGGCTGTACGGTGGGAGAAGAGTTGGATTAAGAGTTTCAGTGTTGCTCATTGTTTCAGAGGAGTAGAGGTGGAAGGAGGAGGAGACCTCTCAGCTGAACCCAGGAAGTCCTTTGCAGTGTCCCTCACCGACCTGTACTTTGTCCTGCCCCTTTACCCGGCAAATAGGAAAGATTCTTCCTTGGAAGCTCTGATACTCACAGGTCCATTAAGAAAGACCATCCTGGTATGTTAAAGGGTATCTCTTCCCAAATTGCACCTTGGGTTGGGAGACAGTGCAGTCTTCAGTCTTTTTTCCTTTATTTCTGTGGCATTCCCACTCCTGTTCAAAGGGTGTTGGCAGGGTTTTTGCTTGGGGTGGAACTGAGATTGCTGATGAGTGCTGGTTTCAACACTTTAATAAGAATTTTAATCTATCACTTACACCTCCTGACATAAATGAAAACCTGTGATCCTCTTGAGGTTGTACCTCTAATGTAAGTGTATGTCAGATTACTAACTCATAGTCTAGTTGAATATTTTCAGTAATTAAGTAGAAGTGTTAAAATGTACTCAGTGGAATCTCATTACAAAAAAAGGTTCTGCATTCCAAGTAATTTACAGGTAATAAAGTCTAGGCACTCACTTGAATAAGGATGCAGGTTATGTTAATAGGAGCCAATGGATGATTAAAATACAAGTCATTGTCTAAGGTGTTTTCAGCAGTTCATATCGCTATGCCTTTGTGCTTAATGTATTCCTACTGAATGTCCCTCTACGTCACAAGTGAAAATGTGTTACATGTACAAGTGTGTTTGTGTATGTTTCAATAAAAAACTGGCATCTCTTCATGTAGTAGCAAATTTTATATCCTTTCTGCTTTTTCTGTAGTTTCTAAAGCTTCGATAATCAACACTTATTACTTATGTAATCAAGAAAACATTATAAACACATAAGAACCTTTCAGAAAAAAAATAATTAAAACTAGGCCAAGAAAAGTTATTAAGTATAAAATGTCCAATTTCCTTAAGTACTAGGTTTGAAAGTTGATATCTCTGACATTTCACTTTGACTCTTTTTGTTTTATTTTTATTGTGAAGGTACATACATCCTCAGTCTTTCAAATGCACATTTTGGCTTGTGATTATCTTGCAAAAAATTTTTAGAGCAAATTTTGTGAAACCATGCATAAGTCAAAATTTCGTGTTATTTTCAAATGTGAGGTGGGTCATGGAACCAATGTAGACCACAAACAGCCCGAAATATCAACAAAGTGTTTGGGAAGGATGTGGCTAATGAATGCACAATATGTCAACGGTTTGAGAAGTTCTGTTCTGGTGATTTTAATCTTGAAAATGAGCCACATGGGCAACCTGAAACCAAGGTGGATAATGATGAGCTGAAAGCTATAGTAGAAGTGAATCCATCGTAACCTATGCGTGGATTAGCAGCAAGGTTTGACATTATTATTCCAACAATATTGGACCATTTGAAACAAATTGGCAAGGTAAAGAAGCTGGATCGATGGGTTCCACATGAATTAAGCATCAGAAGAGAAATTGTCTCGAAGCTTGCCTTTCTTTGCTGTCACGATATAAAGGTGAGCCATTTCTACAACATATTGTTATGTGTGATAAAAAAATGGATCCTTTTTGACAATCCCAAGCATTTGGTACAATGGTTGAATAAAGATGAAGTGCCAAAACATAGTCCAAAACTGAATCGTCATCAAAAATATCTAATGACGTCTGTTCGGTGGTCCAGCGCTAGTATTATCCACTGTAGCTTCATAAAACCTAGTCAATCAATTGCAGCACATGTCTCCTGCAACCAGCTGGATGAAATCATGAGGATGCTTGTGATAAGCAGCTGAGATTGGTCCATAGAGACAGATCAATCATCTTGCAAGACAGTGTTCGACCACCTGTCACACAAACAACACTGCTCAAACTACAAAGGCTGGACTTGGAAACAGTCATCTGCCATATTCAACAAACCTTGCACCAACTGACTACCACTGCTTCCAGGCTTTGGACCACTTCTTGCAAGGAAAAATATTTAATCCTCAACAAGCCATGGAAAATACCTTTTGCAATTTCATCATTACTCGCTCTCCAGGCTTCTTTGCCGCTGGCATAAACAAGCCACTGCTAAGATGGCAAACCTGTTTCGATATTTTAGGTGCATACTTTAATTATACTGCTGCTGCTTTGAGATATGATAAACTACACTTTTGATTTGATATCAGACATTTTATGTTTAATTACCTAATCATATTCTATTGATAATCAGAGGGTATCAAAATTGAGGATAGTAAAGAATGACTCTAACTCTGGGCACCCCAGAAGAGAACTAGACTCACGTCTGCAATGTAGAAATTATATAAACTAAGCAAGCATTTGGAAGGATGTGCATCACTTACCTACCTGTGGATAGGTTTGGGCAAAGGTTCGATGCTGTTGTAAAGCAAATCTGGAGTCTGGGTGGGAAATGGACTCGGTGTTTCTCATGGGGTCAATATCATTGTCCAGGGGGAGTTCAGAAATATTTTTTGTGATAGTATTTTTATTATCACAATGACTGGGATTGCTAGTGACCTCTGGTACTGTGGGGCCTGGCATCCTTATAGTATGTGGGATATCTGCAGGCCAAGAAGAGCTATTCCCTCCAATATGCCAGGAGGGTTCTGTTGAGCAACAGCAGTAGACTATACTGAGTGGGTTTTCACTGAGCACAGAGAAGGGTGAGGGTCTCCTGAGTCAAGCTGGGTATTGTGCTCAGAATACATAGTAGGCCTTATTGCTACTCAGAGGCCTAGTTAGCTTTTCCTCTGGTAGGAAGGGGGCTAGTCCACATGAAACCTAACTTTTCCTCTTCCTGCTGTATACTAGATACCCCAAAATGAGGCCTAAGAGGTGGTGATGACAATTTCAATGCTAACATTTATGGGGTGCTTATCAGGTGCCAGGTGTGGTGAATAATCACCCATGAATGATCCCATCACCTTAATAGAATTATCATCATCTCTACGTGTTATCACCCATATAAACCCATATTTTAAATGGTGATAATCATGGTAACATCTCCCTTTTACTACCATTTTACTTAAACACATCAGCTTTTATCCACATTTGTATACAATAGTCATAGTTATTTAAATACATGTTTAATCCTTTACACTCAGATGTCAAGTATGACTCAACATGGTTAGCAAAAATTATAGAGATTAAAATTACTCTTTGAATGTATCAATAATTTGAAATATAAAAAAATCCAAATAAATAAGTTTGTATGAAAAGAAACTCCAGTTTTTTATTCTACTGCCACGCTTTGTAAAATCTGGGGTATTTAAAAAATTAAATCCTGAGTAGAATAAAAGAATCGAGAAAAAAGCAAGCGAGTGCAAAGGGTTAATAGTCTATCATATTATATCACAGTTTATTAACTCATTTTCATGATTTTAAACATTGGTGTTCTCTCATTTTTATTTTGCAGCTATAGGTGACATCCCCATGAACATCTTTAGTCACATGTCCTTTTGCCTCTGGTTATTTTCTTAAGAAAAACTCTAGGAGTAGAACTCTTGGAACTCTGGGTTCTAAGACTATATATATTTTTCACTCTTCTTAAATAGTACAATGCTGCTTTCTCACAGAATTATGCGAAATTACTCTGCCACCAGCAATAAACATCACTTGCAGCACAAACTCACCAATGTCAAGTTCTCTCATTTTTAAAATTCTCACTATTTTTCTGGGAGTAAAACAGTATTCCGCTGTAGGAGAGTATAATATTTCAAGGACTTTGAATATTCTCCTCTGTTTTTCTTCAAAGGCTCTATGAGCCTCTTGAGATGGTTGAGGATAGAGTATCAGATTTGCTAAGCTGAAACCAGCGTTACTACTGAGGATGTATCGTATATGGTTTTCTCCTAGCAAAGATTATTTAGTCCTGGAAGTGGGAAAGAAACTCTGTACAAAATACTGTATTCATTAATCCTTTCACTACCTTGGGGATATACGAAATGGAATCAATTTCTTATCGATCAAGGATATGACATCCAAGTTACACACAAGACAAGTGGAAAAATACCCCCAGTCTCAGCCCCCTTGAGCTTCAGCGAGTCAAAGTACAACATCTCCAGCTTAGTTCCAGACTGGAAAACCTTTGCTAGTTTTCCATTAATGTTTTAGCATATGGTCTCGACGTGTTTCTACAGAGAGCACCGCTCAGGCTCGTACTGACAGTAGCAGGGCAGGGCGTCGATTTCCACTGTCTGCTGTCAGGGAAGCCGTGATGCGTGGTGCCTTCGTGGGTGCTCACTTTGCAAACGCTGCTCTGTGTCACCAGCCACAGAACCCAGGCACACCCCATCTGCACCCACCCTCTTACTATATTAAAAAACAAAACACATCTGAGAAAGGAAGCCATCTTTCTAAATGTATAGTGGTATCTTTCTGTCTTTCTAAATAAGTGAGTATATGGGTAGCTGGTACCCGTGGGACAGAAGGATTATGGTTTGAGCAGCGGGTTGAGTAACACAGCTCCTTCACAAGAGAAAAGACATCATCACACGTTTCATGGGTGCACCTGCGTATCTCTTCTCCCTCACATCCTGGCAGGGGTGGTACAGGAGCCACACACGGTCCCCTGCCTTGACCCTCACTTCCATTACATTTATCATAACTCTTTCTTTAGGTACTTTTCTCTTGCTCCTTTCATCTATAAAAAAAGTTCTTGACGTACGCTAATCCAACCTACTTCACAGCCACAAGATACTTTTTCTTTTTTACTTTTTTTAATTGTAGTTTTATATATATATATATATATATATATATATATTCCGACACTGTATTTTTAGACAGTTTTATTGTGATATAATTCACACACCATAGAGTTCACCCTTTAAAGAGTACAATGCAGTGTTTTGCAGCGTGTTTGCAGAGTTGCGTGATGAGGCACACCACCTGTGTTTCTGTTCTATTGTCAACAGTGTAATCACACATCCACACTTAGCTCAGCGGGGGACTGAAAGCCACATACCTAAAATTTAGTTTCCAGGGAAGAAGGGGAGAAGTGACTTTCAGCTATCAGTCCCCAGGACATAACCATATGAAAGTTTCCCTGACCTCCCCACCCCCCAAATAGCAAGGATTATCTCTAGAGGGTAGGATTATGGCACAACTTTTTCTTTATTGTTTTCTGTACTTCTAAAACTCTAATGTTATTTTTTTAAGCTAGAAAAAGGAAGCACACAGTTTTGTGATATAATACACCATTCTCAACTGTTGCCTGGGCTAGAGTGCCATAGCGTCAGCCTAGCTCACAGCAATATCAAACTCCTGGGCTCAAGAGATCCTCCTGCCTCAGCCTCCTAAGTAGCTGGAACTACAGGCAAACACCACCATGCCCAGCTAATTTTTTCTATGTATTTTTAGCTGCCCAGTTAATTTCTTTCTATTTTTAGTAGAGATGGGATCTCGCTCTTGCTCAGGCTGGTCTTGAACTCTTGAGCCCAAACGATCCTCCCACCTTGGCCTCCCAGAGTACTAGGATTACAGGCATGAGGCACTGTGCCCGGCCACTATTCTCAACTTAATAAAATGAGATGTCATTACAGCCAAGTAAATGTACTTTAAGGTAGCTGTCCACAGTGGTACTTAAAAACTGAGCCATTATAATAAATATGGAGATGGCATCTCATTAGCTAATGCAGGTGACAGTTTACAGTGCACTGTTGGGTGACTTTCTCATTTCAATTAGAGAGTAAAATAAAACCACAAGCCTTTTTGTTTTTATAGTGATTTTGGTACCACAGTTTGAAATGTAGGTTAGAAATTTAAGTGGTATCTATCCCAAAACACTGCTGAATTCAAATCCTTCTTCCTGCTGGTGGTTATATATGGATGAGCCTCCTGCAGGCTCTTCATCTGCTTGTAAGAGAGACTCTAGTGGTCTCCTCTCCTTTCCTCGCCCCCAAGCCTCCCAGATTAGCACTTGCAAAATCACTTCTTATGCTGCAGCAGGCAGGTTGTTCTGCCAAGAATCGACTTGTGCTGTGGAGAGAAGAGCCCTATTTTAAGAGATGCTATGGACTGCCGATTCTCCTGAAGGATATTTGGGGGTGCCAGGACTTCCACCTGTCGAAACATGATTTGGAGTTCCTTTGGAAAGTGGGATATGCTCGGAGACCTCAAGCTCTACTCCCTCCAGGACTTCTCAGTTCTCCACTTTTGCTTCATTTCCACAGCATTTTGAACTCTAAGCGTGGAGATGAGGCCAAGCGATGTGACGGATCTTAGAAGGGGAAGAAAGGTCTGGATTCCCTCATTTAGCCGTAAAGAACCCAGAAAGAGGACAGAAGCTAGCCAGAGTCACTCCACTGTCATTTGTCAGTAGACATGAAGGAATTTAACATGTCGTATCTAGAATTTGATTGTATGAAATTCACACAATTTGTCAGTGAAGCTTTATGGGGCACTTTTGAGAGTAAAAGGTATGCCCTTAATTACACGGGGGACCAATAACCATACCAGGACCATGCTGTCTGGGTAACTGGACGACATGGTGTCTCTAACTAGGTGGCCCCTTTCATTCTCAGCGAAGCCATCCTTGATCTATGTTTAACTTGTCAGTGCTCAGTGGGACTGTGACCCTATATTGGGGGAGACCTATACGATTGTTATGTTGAGTCAGGGAAACTCAGCTCTATCAAGGGCCAGTTGCCACAAAACCCACTTGGCCAGAGTCCTGTTGGTAGCCGACACCGCTGTCAGAGACAGCCCAGGTGCTGACCTTAAAGCAGATTTAGCTTCCAGATCACATACAGGTGCTGAAACAATCAGGGCTTATTCTGGCTGTATATAAGTAAGAGCAACAGGTGCCCAGGTACCATGCATTTGCTAAGTGCACTCTCCTTCTGTGAGATTCTAGAACCTTTCATTCCAAGAGCCTTTGCAAAACCAACAGAGGATCTGGGAATGCATGTGTGCTAGCTAAACTGAGGTATGAATATTTAACAGTTAGACAAGTTCAGAAGGCTAGGGCCAAGGGAACCTGAAGTATGTAGTATTATGTACAAGCATTTCATGAGAGAAGATACTTACATAGCCAAATATAATAACTCTATCTGTGAGTCTTGTGTCATTCCTTTTTAAAAATTAATTGTAGTTATATGTAGATTTTTCAGGGTTTTCTATAAAACTATTTTTGCCATATTAAAAAAAAGGGGGGGAAACAGGTTTTTTTTTCTTCCTATTCCTTATAAATTTCATTTCTTTTTCTCATTTAAATACCCTGGCCAGAACCTCTAGTAAAAGCTAAATAACATTAGTCATCACCAACAACCTTGGACAGTTCCTGATCTTAAGAGAAGTTCTGTTACTATTTCATCAGTGTGTGAGATTGGCTGTAGGGAGTTTTGGATTTTCTTTTCCAAATGAAGAAGTTCCTTTTTATTCATTCCTACATTGCCAGGAGATTTTAACATGAATAGATTGTTTTTCTTCTCCCTTAACTTGGTGAATTACATTAATTAGTTTTCTAAAAATTAAACTAACTTGCATTCCTGGCACAAACTCACCTTGGTTGCATATTGTCTTTTTATACTTTGCTTATATTTATTAGGATTTTTACACCTATGTTCATAGGTAAGATTGGCCTGTAATTTTTGAGTCTGTTGTTTGTCTTGGTTGGGTTTTAGTTTTTGGTACTAATGTTACACTATCTCTATAAATTGAGTAGGGCATTGTGTCTTTTTTTCTATTTTCTAGAAAAGTGTGGTGTATAAAATCATTTGTTCCTTAATTTTGTAGTAGGACTTGCTTGCTTGAAACTGATGGCTTCATTTAGGGGAAAAAATGTTACTGCTCGTTCAGTTTCTTTAATGAGTGTAGAATTATTCATATTTTCTATATTATCTTGAGTTGGTTTTTAGTAAGGTGCATATTCTAGGAATTTGTTCATTCCATCTAACTTTCCAATTAACTTGCAAACTGTTGTTTATAATATCATCTTATTCTTTCTCTAATTCTGTCTCCATCTGTCTATATCTCTAGCACATGCTTATAACTATTTGTACCTTCTTTCTTTTTTTTTTAATATAGAGGGTAATCTTTTTTTTTTAATATAGAGGGTAATCTTTTTTTTTTCTAAAAAGGCAACTTCTAACTTGCTGGATTCTCTCTATTAAATATTTGTTTTCTAATTTCTTCCCTTTTTTCCTTCCTTCTACTTTCTTTGGGCTTTTTCTACTCTTCTTTGTCTAATTTCTGATGATGGGTGCTTTTATCATTTATTTTCAGCCTTCTTTTCTCACTAAATGCCTTTCTATATATCACAATAACTAGGTATATAATCTTTTATCATCATTCAATTCTAAGCATTTTATTTATTTTTTTATTTCATTTTAATTTCTAGTTTTAGCTTTTCTTTGACTCATGTGCTTTCTAAAAATGTATTTTTAAATTACCAAAATATGAGACTTTTCTAATCTTTTTTTGTTATTGATTTCAAACTTAATTGCATTGTGCTCTGAGACCATGGCTTGAAATTTACTGAGACTTGCCCATGTCATGTTTAACTTCCCTAAATACTCCACAGGTGCTTGAAGAGAATACATATTTATGAATTGTTGAGTAGAGTATCCTATGTATGATCTTTAGGTCAAGCTTGATATTGTGCTATTCAAATATTCTATGTTCTTGCTCAATTTTTAAACTCTTTGATATATTACTAAGAGAGGCATTTCAAAATCTACAATAATAAATTTTTCTGTTAACCTTTGTAATTCTTTTTATGAATTATACATTTTGAGGTCATGTTATTAGGTACTTACAGGTTTGGAATTGCTACATATTGCCTCTTCACTTTGGCTCTCTATACTACATTTTGGATAATTTGTTTACATCTGTCCTTCGTTTCACTAATTCTCTATCAAGTTGTGTTTAATCTGCTGTATAACCTATCAACCAAGTTTACAGTTTCAAATAAATATTGTTTTCATTTCTGAAAATTATGTTTGCTTCTTTTCAATTCTGATTGATCATCTTATAATCACATGTTCCTTGCTTATTATTATAATACTCTTTTATTTCTTTATACTTATGAAACACAGCTACTTTATTTTTATCTGATAATTCTAATATCTGAGGTGTTAGCTGGCCTGATTCTGTTATCTGTTGTTTCTCTTGACTCTTGTTCAGGGTTATCCAGGTTTAGCAGATACCCTCAACCTCAGATTTTCTTTCTTTCTTTTTTGTTTTTTTAGCCAGAAACTTTTTTTAATGTTACATCTGATGATGTATTTCGCAACACAGTAGATGTCAAAGTATGTTTAACATATGATTTCTTCAGGATCCTTCTTCTTCCTGAAATCCAAATGGAGGAACTGAAAGTGCGACGTACAGACTGGCGGTCTGTGTTCTGTCTTTGACAAGCTCGCACAGCACTGTTGTAAATATGATGTAAAATAACTGTAAACTAGGAACTTCTTCCATTTATGAAACACCATTCAGAACTGCTGCTGCTTGAGTGTTTTCTTCTTTTAAGGTATTAATCTTTTCTTTTCCTGGAGTTCTCAGAAGCTAAGCTGTAGCTTAGAAATTTTATCGCCAGAAGCAGTAGGTGGGCCATTTATCGCCTTTTCTGAAGGACCATGCTCTTCAATCACATCTTTTGCCTAGTCCATTTTCACTAATTGAAGCTGTGTTAGATTCAGTCATTCCATCCATTACAACAGCATCTTCATCAGCCCTTCATCTGTGAAACTGCCTGTGATGGTTAAGAATGGGTTAGAAAACTCTCTCAGACCCGACTTGGCATTTCTTTATTTTTAATTTTTTATTGAAAAATTATAATTGTATATATTCATGAGGGTACAGTGTGATGTTATGATATATGTATACAATATGGAATGATTAAATCAAGCTGATTAATATATTCATCACATGATTATTTTTTATGGTGAGAACATTTGAAATTTACTGTCTTAGCAATTTTGAAATATATAATACATTACTATTAATTGTAACCAACATGCTCTGCAATAGTTCTCAAAAACATATTCATCTTGTCTAACTGAAACTTTGTATCCTTTGACCAACATCTCCCCATCCCCCCAACCCCAGCCTCTGATAACTACCATTCTACTCTGCTTCTATAAGTTTGACTGTTTTATATTCCATCTGTGAGCAAGATAATGCAGTATTTGTCTTTCTGTGCCAGGCTTATTTTTTTAGCGTAACAACCTTCAGTTCCATCTTGTTGCAAATGACAGGATTTCCTTCTTTTTAAATGCTGAATTGTATTCCATTGTGTATATATATCACATTTTCTTTCTCCACCAAATGGCTACTACCAAAAAGATGAAAGATAACAAGTGTTGGCAAGGATGTGGAGAAAAGGGAACCCTTGTATACTTTTGGTAGGATATAAATCAGTGTGGCCATTATGGAAAATTATATGGAGGTTCCTCAAAAAGTTGAAAATAGAATTGCATACGATCCGGCGATCCCACTTCTGGATACACCGTATAGCCAAAGGATTTGAAATTAGTATGTCAAAGAAATATCTGCACTACAAGTTCATTGTAGACTAATTCACAACGGCTAAGACAGGGCATCAGCCTGGAATTTCTGAACCTCACAGTGGGCCATTGCAGGAGCTGGTGACTGAAATCAGGAGCTCCCTCCCTGCCAGTCTGAGAAGGCCACATTTAATCAATCCCAACAGCTTTGAGCACACTCAAAATTTCAGACACCTGTCTCTTGTGTGTGTTTTTCATTAATAGCTTAGTCAATTTATGTTTAATTACCCAAAATGATGAACTTCAAGATTATTTATTTTCTGGGCCAGAAATCAACAATTCCTCTCTCTAGCATTTACTGTTCTGTATGCTTTTCCTGTGATCATTAGGCATAGGACTTAGTAACTATATAGTTCTAATGAGAGCCTAATTACCAGCTTATTTAAAGCATAAACCTTATGGCTAATTACAGTGGCTGAGGACAAACAAAAACAGAAAAAAGTAACTCTCTCACCCTCCTTACATGTCTCATTGAAATGAGCTTCCTAGTGATAAAGGGAAATGACATGTGTGTAGTGGAGACATTTTTCATCTTGACTCTCAGGAAGACAACTGCATTTCCCTGCAGACAAATTTAGGGAATTGGTCCCATAACTCTTTCTGCAATAAGACACTTAATAAGGTAAAAATCAGACTAACATCAAAGTGTCTACCTGTAAAATAGTCCATAATAATATTGGATCATTTGAGCGAGGAACCCAGTTTGAAGAAGCTGAGCATTACTTTACATTTATAGACATTCGAGTTGTGCCAAGATTAGAAAACAAAATCTCTTGCTAGCCCATGCTAGTCATTAGCATTTATCAGCATTAGTCATTAGCATTAGTCATTTATCCAACACCTGTTTAATGAGTGGCTGCTATCTACAAAGCACTGGGTTCCAGCACCAGGGAGTCAGACGTGAACAGAATAGACACAGGCTCTGTGTCCGTGGAGCTCACAGCCTAGAAGAGAAGCAGTCAGGGGATTGTGATTCCAATCAGGGGAAGTGCTGAAAGGGGAAGGTCTGGTGCTGTGAGTGAGTCCGCATTCAGACTGTGGGGAACGGGGGGTGTGGCATGACTGCTCCTCTTAAAGGATGGGGGGAACTTGTCAGACCAAGGCAGACTGGTCGGTGTAGGAGGCAGGATGGGAAGAAGCGCATTCCAGGGAGGGCCCAGTGTGGCCAAGGTTGTTTCCTTACTTATTTTTCCTTCTTCCTTTTTCCCTCTCTCTTCATCGTAATTTCTGTCTGCAACAATAATAAAGCATGGTAGCAGTGGTAAAAGGCACTTGGTCTAGAGCCTTTTAGGCTCCCTACATACTAGACCTGGCTGAGACTTTGCAGGCCAAGGGCAGAGATAGCTCCTCCTGCAGGGTACTTTATAAAGAGCTACCCCAAGCCACCCTGCTTTAGGGCTGCAGCCTCCAGAGCTTGCACCCAACCTCTGCTCCCTTCTCTCATCTCTTCTTGCTTTTTCTCCTGGTGATGACCCCACCTGGCTCTTGTCACTGCCCATGCTGCGGCTCTCTGGGTTACCACCTTGGCAATTCTCCTAACTATGGCTTCGCTTCTCCACTAGCTACACACTCAAGTTCCACTGAGCATCCAGATTCTCCTGCCTGCCAGCACAGGCCGGAGCCTAAAAGCCTGCCTCTCCAGGCTGTGTGGGCAAAACTCCCATGATCTTAGCAAACCTGCTCCTCTTGCAGATAAAGAAACTTAAGTGACTTCTCCAGTATATCTATAGCCTCTGGCCTGAATGTTTTTCTAAAAGAAAATCAATCAAATTTAATATGGATGTCAAGTCATTCTTCTACTGCCATTTGTTAAAAATGTTCCTTCTCCCATCGAATTGCTGTGGGTCCCTTAATCAACTGTTATATAACCACAGAAGTGTGGGTGTATTTCTGGGATTGCTGCTCTGTTCCATTGATCCTTTTGTTGATTTTTGTGACAGTACCACCTGTCTTGATTATTAGAGGTATAAGTCTCAAGGGCAGATAATGTAAGTTCTCTGATGTTGTTCTTCTTTTTCAAAACTGCTTTGACTGTTCAAGTTCTTTGCATTTCTAGATCAGTTTTAGAACTGTCTCATCATCTTCCACAAAAACACTCTCTGGGATTTTGATCTGGACTGTGTTAAATCTGCAGATCAACTTTGGGAGAATTTACATATCAATAATACTGAGTCTTCCAATACATGAGCATGGTGTAACTTTCCATTTATTTAGCTCTGTACTTTCTCCCAGAAATTGTTTATAGGTTTCAGCATAAAAGACTTGAACACTTTTGTCAAATTTATTCCTATTATGTCTTTTTGATGCTGTTATATTTTTTTAACATAATATTTTCTCACTGTTAGCTGCTAGGATATCAAAATACAAGCTGGGAGAGAGAGAGAAGAGTCCAGGGTTCAAAGCACATCCAGGAGAGAAACCCCTAAGGAAGCAATTACTTCTAGAATTTCTTCTACCCTTTTGGCCCCTGCAGCCTTTGACTGAAAAGGTCTCTTCCAACTTAAAGAGTCTCTGGTCCTTCTTTCACCTCTAACGCAAACTTTGACGTCAGAGCAACTGGAGTTTGAATTTTCATTTTACCAACAGTGTGGCCCTCGGCCCGTCACTTCTCATCTCTGCCCCTCAGTTTCCTCATCTGTAAACTAAGGAGAGTAATCCCTGCCACCTAGAGTTCCAGTGCAGATAAAAGGAGACACTGTGAAAGTGCCCAGTGTCCGTCATAGTAACTCCCTTCTGTCATTCTCCTCGTGGCGCCACTCACCAGCTGCTGCTCTCCAGAGGGACATTTATGCCCCTTGAGAAAGCAGAGAGATGCCGTAATCATGGTTCTCTGTTACTCTTTGTAGTAAAAGCACTGGCACGTAGCACCATCTGTCAACCCACCAAAGAAATGTAGAGCCAAAAAATAAAATAATAGAATTAGAATTCACCTGGCAACAGAAAGTGGCAAAAAGAGTTATTTCCCCTCTTCCTTTCATTCCAGAGGAGACTGTTATGTCCCTGCCTCATGCCAGGCACAATGCCAGGGTCCATAGGACATTAGAAGCCTAAAGCAGCCCAGATTCTTCCAGTTCATACACTGGGCTGGGGAGCCAGGGCTGACAGCAGATGCCTTCTCTCTCCTGGAAGCTCCCATCCTTCAGGCCCCGTGAAATGCAAGAGTGTGTTAGATAAACAGTCTCCAAACACTTCTGAAAGATGATTTTAATCTAAACGGAAAGGCAATCGAGGGAAAGCATTGATCACATGTGAAGCGTGTCTCAGCTAATTTGGAAAAGCAGACAATGGTCTAGCATCCAAAGCAGTGTTAGATCACCAGGGATGGGCCCCAGATGGGAGTACTTAGAGCTCCTTCTTAGCAAGGGAGTGTCTCCCATTTGATTGGGTTTTAAGCTTTCATTCTGTACCTCAGTCTGGTGACTCAGGCCTTTTCTTTCCCCATCTTCTTGCCATGCCTCATACTTTCTAAAAATGTATTATTAGCAGTTAATTTACGGATAATTTGTTAAGCACCTCCTCCGTGCCAGCCACTGTGTTGGAACCTGGGAATACGGTGTTGGCAAAACAGACACAATTCTTGCCTCATTGGGTTTACAGCGTTGTGGGAGAAAGTGACAACAGTCCTATAACCACGAAAATGAATGGATATTTTCAAGCAGCAACCAGTGCTGTGAAAGAGAAGCTCACAAAGATGTGAGCCTCTGTAGGCATGAGACCTGGTCTAGACTGGAAGTAGGGCAAGGCACCCCCAGTATTTAAGTTGAGATCTAAAGGTTGAGTAGATAGGAACAAGCAAAGTGGATGGGGAAAGAAAGTTCTAGGTAGAGGAAACAGTATATGCAAAGCCCCTGAGGTGTGTCGATACTCAGCCTGAGTATGTGGTGGAGAATAGGAAAAGGATGAGGATGGAGGGTGGCAAAGGCCTGGTCAGAAAGTTCCACCATTTAATTCAGCAAATATTTGCTGAGCACCTCCTCTGTGTCAGGCCCTGTCTTAGGCTTTGAGAGTTCTACAGAACTTGACCTCATGGTACCTACATTCCAGCTGGAAGTTTTGTCTGGAGACTGCTGCAGTAGCCCATTGTAGGGATAAATTTGGGGAGTTGCAGGGGAGAGAAGTGAAGGAATTTGAGGCCAGGTATGGTGGCTCATGTCTGTAATTCCAGCACTCTGGAGGACTAAGGCAGGAGGATTACTTGAGGTCAGGTGTTCAAGACCAGCCTGAGCAAGAGGCAAGAGCAAGACCCCATCTCTACAAAAAATAGAAAAATCACAGGTACACCCCTGTAGTCCCAGCTATTCAGTAGGCTGAGGCAGGAGGACTGCTTGAACCCAGGAGTTTGAGGTTGCAGTGAGCCATGATGATGCCACTGTACTCTAGCTGGGGTGACAGAGAGAAAATGTCTCAAAAAAAAATTTTTTTTGAGAAAACACTCAGATGTCTTCTTCTGATAGAAACTTTCCACAGCCCCATGAGGCTCCCCAATGTGTGTTCTCTCAGCTCTTCAATTTTTTTCTGTCCTATTATACCTCATAGTTTGCAACTAACATTTAGTTGTCTGGTTATTTGCTTAGTATTTTTTATCTCTCTGCCTGCTTCCCTTGAATACAGGCTTCATGTCTCTTTCTGCTCCTCGTTACATCCCCAGCACCTGGCATAGTGTCTGGTGCTCAGAAGGTGCTTAGTAATGATTGCTGATGAGAGGAATGAATTAGCTATTAGGGGACGAGGACTGGGGGACAAAGATGACTCCTGGGTCCCTGGTGTACCCTCTGGAAGGAAGAGCAGTTTCATATAGAGTTAAGGAACAGTAATAAGGTGCAGTGGTTGAGGACAAGATGCAGATGACTGATTTGGTTGTGCATAAGTTAGTTTGAGGTGCCTCTGAAGTGGTGTGTCAGATGGGGAATTGGCCAGAACTCAGGGGCTCTGAGTGCAAAGATAGTACCTAGGGATAGAAGGAGCATAGCAAAGATGAATTATAAAGTGAGGGTTCTTCTTGACATCGGTCTCGGCGATGATTATTTGGATATGACACCAAAAGCACAGGGAATAAGAGCAAATGAACAAGTGGGACTATTAATATATAAAACCGAAAAGCTTCTGCATAGCAAACAATTAATAAAATGAAAAGGCAGCTTACAAAATTGGAGAAAACATTTGTAAACCATATATCTGATAAGGGGTTAATATCTAAAATGTATAAGGAACTCCAACAACTCAATAGTATAAAGACAAACAATCCAGTTAAAAACTAGGCAAGAGACCTAAATAGACATTTTTCCAAAGAAGATATACAAATAGCCAACAGTACATGAAAAAGTGCTAAAGATCACTAACCATCAGGGAAAAGCATTTCAAACCATGATGAGATAATACCTCGTAGGAGGGCTGTTATCAAAAAGACAAAGGTAACGAATGTGAGCAAGGATGTGGAGAATAGGGAGCCCTTGTGCACTGTTGGTTGGAGTGTAAATCGGTACAGCCATTATGGAAAACACTATAGAGGTTCCTCAAAAAATTAAAAATAGAACTACCATATGATCCCGTAATCCCACTACTGGGTATCCAAAGTAAATTAAATCAGTATGTCGAAAAGATACCCGCATTCCCATGTTCATTGCAGCATTATTCACAAGGATTAAGGTATGTATCTGTCAACAGATGAATAGATAAAGAAAATATAAATACACATACACACACACACACACATACACATATATAATTCAATATTATTCAGCCACAGTAAAAGAAGAAAATCCTGCCATTAGTGACAATATAGATGAACCTGGAGGGCATTATGCCAAGTGAAATAAGCCAGACAGAGAAAGGCAAATACTGTATGATATCACTCATCTGTGGAAACTTAAAAATTTTTTTAAAAAGTCACACTTGGGGGTGGGTAAACTCACAACTAATGGAGACAAAGCACACTGTATGGGGGAAGGGCACGCCTCTAGCCCTGGCTTGGGCAAAGCAAAGGCAAAGGCATTATGTGGAACCAAAATGTTTGTACCCCCATAATATTCTGAAAAAAAAAAAGATTACAATTTGGGATACTTACATTATTGTTAATGTGTATGCACTTGTTTTCATGTTTACTAAGAAATATAAATGCTGACGGTTATTGAAAAAATATAAATAAAAAGTCACACAGAAACAGAGAGTAGAATGGGGTTGGTGGGGGCTGGGGAATGGGAGAAATGGAGAGATGAGATGTTGGTCAGAGGATACAAGCTTTCAATTATAAGATGAACAAGTTCTTTGGATCTAAAGCACAGCATGGTAACTATTATAACAGTGTAGTATATATTTTAAAATTGCTAAGAGAGTAGATCTTAAGTGTTCTCACCAAAAAAAAACAGCTATGTGGTAGTGATAGATATATTAATCAAGTTGATCTGTGGTAATCATTTCACAGTGTATATGTATATCAAATAATTGCATTATATACTTTATATACAATTTTATTTGTCAATGATACCTCAATAAAGCTGAAAAAATAAGTGAAGGGAGAAGAGGGCCTAGGATGAGACTTATGGTTAAAAATTCAAAGTTCCCTCAAAAACATCCACAGAACAGCAAGTTAAGAAATGGAAACAAAGGTCTCCTAGCATAAGAAGAGACTAGCCAATGGATAATATCCACATCAGTTTAGAAAGATACCTAAAATAAATGTTGGCTGGGCATGGTGGTTCACGCCTGTAATCCCAGCACTCTAGGAGGCCAAGGCGGGAGCATCACTCAAAGTCCAGAGTTCGAGACCAGCCTGTGCAAGAGTGAGACCCCTGTCTGTACTAAAAATAGAAAGAAATTATCTGGACAACTAAAAATATATATAGAAAAAATTAGCCGGGCATGGTGTTGCGTGCCTGTAGTCCCAGCTACTCGGGAGGCTGAGGCAGAAGGATTGCTAAGTGCAGGAGTTTGAGGTTGCTGTGAGCTTGGCTAACACGACGGCACTCTAGCTTGGGCAACAGAGCGAGACTCTGTTTAAAAAAAAAAAAATTAAATAAATAAAAGTCAAATCCTTAGAGCTTCTGCACAGCAAAAGAAACAATCAACAAAATGAAAAGGCAGCTTTCATTTTGGTCTCAGAGAAACAAGGCCTAATTTGGACAAGGCAATATTCAGCGTGTAAACAATTAAGTTCAGCAGGAACAAATATAAAAGATAACACGCTATTCATTCTTAGGACTACAAACAGCTCTTGAAATCAAGACCAAAAAGCACACTGCGGAATGCATTTAAATCGCTTGAGTTCTCGCTGGAGAGCAGGATTGAATGGCCTAAAGAAGACAGGCTTCAGTGCAGCCTTCTTGTTGGGAGGGCCAGCATGTCATTTGCCATGACAGTGAGCCACTTCAGCCTGCGCTGTGTAAGCTATACTGCCTTCAGAATCCTGCCTGGGGTATGAATTGCTCTCAGAATTATCATAAAGGCAGCAGAGAATATTATGCCGTCTGTAATCCAAAGGCAGAGGCAGCAGGGAATACTTAGGAGTTAGTTGGTAAGGAAAGAATTGAAGAGGCTTGTAGTTTACAACAGCAGACCCGAGGATATAAGATAATTAAGAAAAGAGGATTTAATTTATTCTGAAGAATTGTTCCCGAGGCCTCTAGCTCCCCAGTCAGGTAACATCCAGAGCCTCAGTGTCACCCAGATGGAACCACACAGACACCTGTATTCCCGGGGAACATGTGTTTCTTAGGCGATTTGTTCAGGCTGAGGAGTGGGACTTCCACTCCAGCCTCTAAAATGGGACACACCAAGAGGCATTTTAGGGGTGGCCTTGTAGACTCAGGAAGTGTAACAAATTCCAAATAAGCTGAAGAACTATTAAGTTTTTTGGGTTGGCCAGGCGTGCTGGCTCACGCCTATAATCCTGGCACTCTGGGAGGCCAAGGCAGGCGGATTGCTCGAGGTCAGGAGTTTGAAACCAGCCTGAGCAAGAGCAAGACACTGTCTCTACTAAAAATAGAAAGAAATTAATTGGCCAACTAATACATCTAGAAAAAATTAGCCGGGCATGGTGGCGCATGCCTGTAGTCCCAGCTACTCAGGAGGCTGAGGCAGTAGGATCACTTGAGCCCAGGAGTTTGAGGTTGCTGTGAGCTAGGCTGACGCCACGGCACTCACTCTAGCCTGGGCAACAAAGTGAGACTCTGTCTCAAAAAAAAAAAAAAAAAAAGTCTTTTTGGTGGGGTGATCAAAAGGATGTGGCAAAATTTTTTTAAAAAATCTTTTTGGTGTCTTTTTCATAGAGTGACTTTTGTTCTTTTGGGTAGATGCCCAGTCATGTGAGTGAGATGTGCACCATCTGGAGGATGGTCACACTTGAAGCTCAGACTTGTGGGGGGAGGGAGGGGCAAAGGCATTATTTGAAACCTTAAAATTTGTACCCCCATAATATGCTGAAATTAAAAAAATATATATTTTTGGCAGCTATACCTTTCAGCAGATATAACCATAAAGCACTAAAATTTTTTCATTATTTCTGATCAGTTTAGCTTGTATTTCTTCCTTTGGGAAACGCACCATCCAACAGGTGAGCTATGTCTTGGGCGTTATGTATTATCAAACATGAGTGATTTGCTTCTCACCTTTTATAAATTTTCTGTGTATCAAACTGTGTCCTTTATGTTGAAAAATCACCTTTAGGGAACAAAACTTTGTTGTATAGTTTCATATGAATAAATTTTGTATGTTTGTGTATGCATTAGGTTTGTTTATTTTGTATTTACGTCCAACTTACAATTCTAATAGCATGCAAAATAGAAAAGGGAAGGCTTTGTCTAAAC
Source organism: Mirza zaza (assembly GCA_008750895.1). Taxonomy (NCBI): domain Eukaryota; kingdom Metazoa; phylum Chordata; class Mammalia; order Primates; family Cheirogaleidae; genus Mirza; species Mirza zaza. Next base: position 93,855 of record VSMD01041226.1, read on the forward strand.
TGGATTCTGAAGCAGGGTGGAGCCTGGCAGATAGGAGGGCTAAAATGGGGCGCAGAGTCATAAGAGTATGTCTTTTTCAGGGGCTGCAGAACTCGTGTGGCTGGGGCATGAGTTGCAGGAGAAAGGGAGGAGAGGTAGTTGGCGGATGTTGCTGGGAATTTAGGAACGTGTAGAGCAATGCAGAGTGTGCACGGGTACAAAGTGTGGGGAGGGGTGAGGGTGTGTTCCCATGTATGTGTTTATTGGAGAGGTGAGAATGATCCCCTATCACCCTGCTTCCAAGAATTCACCAAAAAGAGATTGAAAACTGCTTGGAGAACCCTTTAAAAAGAACCTACTCAGACATCTTCCTATTTAAGTCAATAAGATTCGTCCTTCCCAGTACCCCTATGACTAAAAATAAGAGAAATTTCTTTTCTGTAGCAAAAGCAAACAAACAAAATGAGACAAAACTGGAACTTGCTGCAAGAAGAGTATCTGCTGTTTTTGTAAGATTGTGTATGTCCAAAAAAGACATGCATACAACTGTCCACAGAAGCTTTGTTTGTAACATCCCCAAGCAGGAAACAACCCAAAAGTGTATCAGCAGGAGACTGGGTACATAAACTGCCACATGTTATTAAAATACCATAATGAAATACTATATAGCAATGAAAAAGCAGAAACTACAGATATATGCAACAACATGGATAAATAGAAATAACATTGAGCCAAAGAAACCAGACATAGATAGTCATATACTGTATGATTCCATCTGTGTAGAGTTCCAAAATAGTCAAAGTGATCTGTGATGAGAGAAATCAGAATAATGATTTCCCTTAGGAAGAGGAGGGGTTGCTGAATTGGAGGAGACATGAGGAGCCTCCTGGAATGATGAAAATGTTCTATACCTAGATTATGCAGTGGTCTCACAGGTGTAGACATATGTAGAAATTCATTGAGTGTGACATTTAACATTAGCGTACTTTATTATATGTAAGCTATACTACCATAAAATAAACTTTTAAAGAATTAATTGGGACCAGGACGGGCACAGTGGCTCATGCCTGTAATCCTAGCACTCTGGGAGGCTGAGGTGGGTGGATCGCTCAAGGTCAGGAGTTCAAAACCAGCCTGGGCAAGAGCGAGACCCCGTCTCTACTAAAAATAGAACGAAGTTAATTGGCCAACTAAAAATATACATAGAAAAAATTAGCCGGGCATGGTGGCGCATGCCTGTAGTCCTAGCTGCTCTGGAGGCTGAGGCAGGAGGATCGCTTGAGCCCAGGAGTTTGAGGTTGCTGTGAACTAGGCTGACACCATGGCACTCACTCTAGCCTGGACAACAGAGTGAAACCCTGTTCAAAAAAAGAATTTATTGTGGATCTTGACCCTGTTCTGTCACTTAACAGCTACATGACTGGCCACTGGCCCATTGCTGAGCATCTCTAAGCACTATTTTCCTCAACCGTGAGATGAAAATTAATGAAACTTGGTTCACACTGTTGCTGAAGGGTTAGGGAAAGGACGAGTTGTACCCAGCCCGGTGTCTGTCATACGGTTAAGAGGCTCCCTGTGACAAGAACGCTCATGTCTTTCATTGTAAGGGGTCTGCAGGCCAGATGCCCTGACTTTGATGACTCCAGCTAGGAAGCCACGCTGAGTCCCTGCAGGTATGCCGGAGGGTGGCATTTCCTGTGACAAGGATGTCACTTCTAATCACACACATAAAATTATTTCAGCTACACTTCTCATTGCAGTAAAGGGTTTTTTTAAGCATGAATGGAGAAAAATTAGAAACTGCTGGATAAGGCTTGTGGGTGGTACTCAAGGGAAACGAAAGCAAAATTCATTGGCTGATTTTGAGAAGAAAAAAGTCGTTCTCTGAGAATAATGAGAATGTGTCCTTGTAACCCTGAAAAAATAGACACATGACTTGGGAAGCCAAATACATCCAGATTTGTGCCAACACACATAATAATTAAACTTCTAAAAGCTAAAGAAAAAAATCTTGAAAGCAGCCATAGAGAAACCATGCCTTACTTATAGAAGAAGTTCAGTGCAGGCGACAGCAGAGTTCTCATCTCAGTCCATGGAGGCCAAAAGGAAGTAGCACAACATTTTGTAAGTGCTAAAAGAAAAGAAAATGGTCAGCTGCGAATTCTGTATCCAGGGAAACCATCCTTCAGGAAAGAAGGGGAAATCTAGACATTCTCCAAAGAAAGAAAACTAAAAATATTTGTAGTTGCAGATATATCCTTAAAGATTGGCTTAAAGGAAGTTCTTCAAACAGAGAGAACTGATAAAACAGGAAGTCTTGGAGCATCAGGAAGAAGCAGCAATGTAAAGAGCAAACAATATGGGTGCACGCAGTAGACTTTTTCCTCATGAGTTTTATAAATCATATTGAGTGACTGAAACAAAAATTGTAACACTATCTAACATTTGGGATAATGATATTTAAAAGAGGGAAAGGCAAGGAACCTAAATGAAAATAAGATTTCTAGACTTTACTCAAAGTGGAACAATGTAAATAAAATAGACTATAATAAGGGACTTACATGTGTTATAATACCCAGAGGAGCAACCACTACAAAAACTATACAAAGAAATACACTAAAAAATGCTATAAGTGAATCAGGGTGGAATCCTCAAAAATGTTTAAATAACCCACAGGAAGGCAGGAAAAGAGACATAAAAGAATGAGAATCAAAAAAAAACAAAAAACAGTAGCAGAAGAAATAGCCGAAGGATTTGCAAAATCTGGGGAAATTCTCTTTCTGAATTTTTGTAGAGTTCTACATCTTCCTAGCAGAGCCCCAGTCCAGACTCCAAGACAATAACTTTTCACTGTCTGAAAAGTCTACTCAAACCAGGGCGTTCCGCAACTCCTCGGACGGAATGTATTTGATTCCATAAGTGACCTGAACTCTTGGCAGCTACATTAAAACAAAGTTTAAGACCTTGCTTTTTGCTGTGTAGAGGCTGCCTTCCAAAGGCTGAGAAGACTATGGTAGTAGGAGTTTCACACAGTGGGCAGGCCCTGCCCAACACCGGAGGGGGCTGCTGCCCTGGAGCCTGGCAGTCCAGGTGACAGTCACCAGACCATGCTTGCTGTGCTTGGGCCAGGTGCCGGGACATGCAGCGTGAATTGTCTCCCCTGGCTGTTTAGATGCCTGCACCCTGCCTCATGCTCAGGACCTGTGGCCAGAAAGAATGCCAGCCCTGCTGGCAAACGTACCAGGCTTAAATCCTGGCCTGGCCCCTTGCTAACTCTCGGTCCCCCTGTTCCACTACCTATCAAACAGAGATGATGCTGGTTTGGGGAGATGCTAGGAAGAATAAACGAGGTAGCCCAGTGCCTACTGCAGGGCACCTCCAGTATGCTCCAGAACCTTCCAGAATGGTGGAAGCTCCTGATTTCCAAGACTGAGTTCAGAGAAGTGACTTTGATGGCTCTGGCCCCTGGGAGCCTCAGTCCAGCAGGCAGAATGTAGCAGCATGTGGATCTCGGTGGGCACTGAGGCTGGTTGGATTCAGAACACTGGGGTGGGGATGAGAGAAGCCAGCCGCATGCCCTAAACCCAGGTCAATAGCCAAGAGCATTTGGGGAATTCATAGTGTTTTTCAGAAAGCATTATCAATTAACTCCTCCCATGCCGTTGCCACATGGATGGACATAGAATGACAGTTGTTAGTGCTGGACACACAAAGAGGTGTGATTGTCCCCATGGAGAGAGAATTGTCCCCAAGATTAAGTGATTGTATTATTCTTGTGATTGTCCCCAAGAATAAGTGGGGCAGGTGGCCCAGTGTGGTTACAATGAAAAGGTGATGTGGCCAGGTTGGCTTGGGTTCAAACGCCAGCCCCACCTACTCTTGGGCATTCCTCAAAAGCCTCACTTTGCCCTGTGTCAAGTTAGTGTAATAACAGTCCCAGACTCACAGTGCTGTGCAGGAGATTCAGTGAGAGGTGCGTGCATGGGGCTCAGCCCAGCGCCTGGCCTGTTGTGAGCACCAATAGATGTTAGCTGTGATTATTGCCGCTGTTATCACTGGGGAGTGAGATGAGCAAGTAGATAATTAGCACCAAGAGCACACGCTGAAACGTCTGCTTCAAGAAGGGACGGTGTTATGGGAGAGCAGGCTTTAGTCCTGTGGCAGAGGGCATCTGTCCAGCGCAAACGTGACAAGTTAAAAAGCCAAAGCAAGAGGGCTGGCCTGCGATCAGCAATGTGCTGGCCAATGTTTAACAACTGGCACTCTAGGGAAAAGGGAGGCTTGGTTGATAGTGTTTGCCCATTTCCGCAGTGTAAATATCCCTACCCTGTACGGTGTCAGGCTGCCAACGTGTCATCACTGAACACAGAGTCAGCTCTCCGGAGCCAGAACAAGCTGCTCCAGCACGCCACTGCCTGGGGGTCAGGGGGGAGGAGAGTGTTCCCAAGAAGCATTCAGATGGGAGACTGTGCTAGGGACTGTCATTTTTTCTGTGACCAGCTGGCAGTTGGGGGTGCCTCTGCAGGGACACAGGGTTGCCTGTGCCTCACTCTGGTCTTGTGTTTATCTGGAAGTTGGGTGGGCAGGATGCCTTTGGTGGGCAGCCACCAAGAACGAGACCCAGGCTGAAGGGCTGGTTGACCTGGCGGTGGTAAGGAGCGATGCTGTGGACAGATGGCAGGGGTCCCCAGGGCTGTCGGCGCCTGATTTGTTTGGCAGCAAGCAGGTAGGGGTGGGAAGGGGGGTTACCAAAAACAGCTGTTGGAACTCCTCAAGCTTTACTGGTTTTCAGGCCTCAGAATTTTTTCCCCCTGTTGTTCAGGTGTTTGTGGCTGTTGGTAAACTACCCTTCTCGTTTTAGTCGGGACTGGCTCAGAACGTGCAGCAGGGTAGACGCTGCTGAAGGACATCAGTCAGCACCACTGTGTACAACAGAGCTGGGGAGTCCTCTGTCACCTGAGAACCAGGAATCGTTACCCTAATATACGCTGAATGTTCACCAGTCTCTATTCACTCATTCAGCTAATACCGGCCGTGCCTGCTTTGTGCTGGGCACCGTGCGTGAGCTAGAGACAGCCCTGAACAGGGTCAGGGTCCTGCCACCCGGACCTCAGAGTCTAGTATGGGAGACAGAAATGCACCCGCCGTGACCATGCAGAACTAGCGCGGGTGCTGGGAGGACGCCCGGCGAGCCATGCAGAGCCCTGAGCTATTGTGAGCCAGGGAACCAGAGCCGTCCGTATGGCTGGAGCCTGTTTTGCCACAGCAGGGACGAGCTGGCCTGGGGCTGGGAGGGGGTGCAGGGCCCAGCTCCAGAGGGCCTTCTCGGCCCTGGTGGGGAGTTTATGATTATCCGGGGAACAGAGGACAGCCATTAGATGTTTCAGGCAGAGCTGTGACATGCTCAGATTCAGGTTTTAAGACGATGGCTCTGGCTGCTGTGTGGAGGCAGGAAGAGAGGAAGGAGGCTGCTACAGTCATGGCAGGGGGTGGGGGCCTGGACGTGGTGGTGACCACAGGAATGGAAAGACGCAGATAGATTTGAGAGCAATCTAGGCATGTGGACAGTGAGGGGAGGGAGTAGGGATGCTGTGAATGCAGCTTGGGCACCTGGGTGGACACTGGTGTCATGCCCAGGGAGGCAGGCCCGGGGAGCAGCGGCTTGTGGAGCAGGTGCTGTGCAAATGTGGGGCCTAGATCCCCCAGTGTAGACACCCATCAAGGGCTGGAGGAGGAAACTAGGCATCTCAATGCCAACCTAATCCAAAACTGGACATTAAGAAGTATGCAGCCATACATTATTAAGCATTTACATTTAAGAAGCATTTTTGCTTGCATTATGTTGTTTTAACCTCTTGGCTTTCCATGAGGTGTGTGGAGCCAATGCTCCAATTTTGTAGCTGAAGAAATGGATGCTGACAAAGGTTGTTATAACATTATCCTTTTTCATTTACAGCCCCCGAAGCCATCTTCGAGTTTGGTAGCTGTCCATGCAGGCTCTCCTGGGCCTGAGACAGGGGGGTATTCACATAGTGGTAGAATTTTGGTCCTAGATATACTATGCCTAAATGCTAGAAATGATTATTAGACTTATCTGTGGCTTGAAAAATCAACTCAAGCAAGAGCCACAAACAAACAAAGGCAAAAAGGAGATGTGAGACTTTATAGACTATTTTTTTCCTGAGGTTTTCAGGAATATAATCATTATCATAAAGCTTTTATATGTTAGTTCCAAAGGAAGGGCCTCTCTTTGTTGGATGTTGCTGGCTTATTATATTGTAATGGCCTTGGCAGTGAATTGTTTATGCAGAATTGCATTTGCTTCCCTAAAAACCATTTTCTATAGATTTCTATTTTCTTTTTTAAAATGATGTGCAGGATCTTTAGGCCAAGGTATATGTGGTTATGCAAGAGCCTGCAAATCTATTTCAATGGGAGAAGGCCAAGGAAAGTCACAGCCTACACTGCGTGCACCTCTGCTGATAATATAAAAGTGCTTCTCTCAATCCTTTCATTCTGACCTTGGGAGAGTCTCTCTCAAGAGTTTATTAACAAGTACCTAGTACGACATTACTGTGTGCTGAAAAACACTCTGTGAATACTTGCACTCAGAGTTTCATCAAGAAAAATAAACATATGCAGTTTTGTTTCTGGTCAGACATTTTTCTTGCTTGGTGAGCTTTGAGACCTTGTACAAAATCCCTGACCTGTCTGAGCCTTCCCCATGAGGATGATGATAACCAGGGAGCCCTGTGACACATTCCCCAGAGCACTGGCCCATGAGGAGCTGGACAGATGGTCTGTGCTAAGACCCACCGAAGTTGTGCAGGGTGGTGATTGTGTCCATACACTGCCATATACTTGGAATTAGAGAGCATCATCATTCCCTAAGACACCTGGGGAAAGAGGCATGGCTGAGGCAGTGGGGCAGTTTGACTTTGTGTTTGGCAAGTGACCCACCTGGTACAGGGTGTGAGGCTGAAGTCCTTGAAAAACACCCACACTCCTTGATGACCCTCTGGACTGTCTCCTGTCACCATTTCTGCTGAAGGATGGTTGCTAGCCTCCAAGAGCAAGGCAACAGGAAGTATTACGGGATAGGGTTTCAGTTTTAAGAAAGGAAAACCTAACTCAGCTGACCAACTTCATTCATTTTTAACTCTTTGTCTGTCAAACCTGCTGGCTCATGCATTTCTCTTCCCAGGGATATTTCAGAATGTCTTTCAGAAATAAAAGGCCATGAGGTGAGATTTTGTGCAGCACATATACCTGCACCTTTCTCTTTTAGTACTTGGGGTATGTTTCCCGAATGAGTATCAAGGACACGCAGTGTTGACTTGCATTGTAGTGTGATAGACCTTGGATCCTTAAGTAGGCTATGTCCTCAAACATGCAGGTGGAACAGAGGTGGGTCTTAAAGAGGCAGAGGGTTCTTCTTTCTTTCAGTCATAGTTTCTTGGCTGTAGACTTTAGGAGGTCAGGAGTTAGGAGGTCGAAATGTGTGTTTCCAAATAAGCAAGCACACCTGGCACCTGCCGCAGGAAGATGGTACCCCTCAGCAGGAATCAGGCCCCAGCGCATCAGAGAGCCAAGCCAGCCGGAGGTCCCCTCTGCCTTCACCTCTCCTTTGTAGCTCTGGAGACTTGATTCCAGACTGGATTAGGCCCATGGACTTGCTCGCCTAGGGACATCCCCAACTGGGCCACTGAAGGGCCAGCTTTTAACTGAGAGGCTAGGGTGGAGGAGGGGTGGGCTAATGGGGTGAGAGTCTGGAGTTTGGGCTTCCTGGTCTAGACACTCCATCCTGATAAAGCCTTTCCTTCCAGTGCCGGCCACTTTCTTTTTTCAATTAAAGAATATGCTATTTCTCTGAAACAGACAATGTAACGGTTGTATGACACATCAAGGACACCCCGGACCTCCTCTTGTTGTCTAATTTAAATCTCCAAACACACATTTTAGCAGACAATTGCCGAGTATATTCTTAGCCAGCTTGTATTTTGTCTAAAACAATAGACAGGAATGGTTTAATGAGTATTAGCATAATGGCAACAGGGCATTTTGCTTGTCACTTCTAATTCTCACATATAATAATGCCCTTGATCTAGATATTAGACTGTAGGAATCTTGTCGAAGCCGCATCAAGGGCCAGGTGGGGTAGGAGGAATTCAGACAAGGCAAAAGCTCTGTCTCCACTGTCTCTTACTCTTCCCAGAACCGCCCAGAAGGAGCATTCCTGCACTAAAATTTCCCAAGGAAGTCTTCACCTTCCAGTCTCTGGCAATGGTGCCAAGTATTGAATTTGCATGGAAAGAGATGACATTGCAAAAAGACACATTAGAATGCATTTCAGAAGCTATAAATGCCTGTCTGAGGCACTGGAAACCTTGAAATGGACCCTGTCCTGAGTGTCTTCTGTGCAGCATGTTTACTTTCTCCTTCCTGGGCCTGCCATTCTGTGCTCCTGCAGAGGACACGGAGCCCCTCGCACTGGATGACTGGGGAGACACACTTGGGACTACAGATCTTCTCCCCCAGACGTTTTGACACTGCCACTGACTCTTGATGCAGACCTGGGGTTCTTGCTGCCTTCCTGTTCTGCATCCTGGAGGCCCTGCGATCTCTCCCAGCTGTTTAGCATATGTCCTGGGCTCTCTCCCTTTTCCTTGATTCACAGCTGAAAGTGTTCACCCCACACCATAAGGGCTGGGTATGATTCCTCGAATCCTTCTCCCCAGGAAATTTTGTCTTGTGCAGGCAAGTCCTTAAGCTGATGGAGGGACATTCTGGAAAATCCCGGGGCTTTACTCTGGAATGCTTTTGGTGGTGCCTGAGGCTGTCTTGGGTCCCTCTTTTCTCAGGTAGCTCAGTTTGGTCACCAGAGCCCTGTGAGGGGAAGGAGGAAGGGTCTGAAAGTCATGGTACATTTCTGCATGCTAGGCATGTTGTATATGTTAGCTCAACAAATCCCCAAAAAGCCAACATGGTAGGTATTATTCTTTATTTACTGGGTACGAGGTGGGCCCAGAAATGTTTATGACATGCTCAAAGACATGCAGCTAATAAAGACACTGATTTGAAACTCAGTCTATTTGACTCTGAAACCCATAATCTTTCCACCATGCCACTCAGATTACCTGGGGGCATGAGGTTACCACTACCGGCCTCCATTAGCTAATCTGTTTTGGGTGCTCCCACCGTAGGAGTTTACTCTGCAAGTGGGCTTCTTGTTCTGGGAGGTCCGGGCCTTTGGCACATCACAGCTTTGTTGTTAGTAATGACTCCCTCCCAGAATCCCCCGTGGAGCTGGGGCCTAGCCCAGGTACCTCTGGCCTTGTTGGGGGGACCCTGGGAGCAAGTCGACCAGTCTCTGCTAGCAGCTCCTGCTCCAGCACTGGGGTATCAGTGCACCTCCACCTGCACCGCCAGCGCCGCAGCCCACCCTTGTCTCGCGGTTGCTTAAACAGAGGTGAGATGCACCGAGCCCGTCATGGTTTGCTTCTTTCCCAGTCTGTGCCGTCAGCCTAGCCACAACGCCATTGTCTTTGGATGCAAAACTAGTAACAGCAATTTGCTTCCAACTCTTAATTGTCCAGAGGCAACCATCCATGTGTTTTTTGGTCTTAAGATAAAGACAACATTTATGGAGGCCAAGACGGGAGGACTGCTTGATCCCAGGAGTTTGAGACTATCCTGGGCAACATAGTGAGACCCTATCTCTACAAAATTTTTTTTAAAAAATTAGCTGGACATGGTGGCTTACACCTGTACTCCAAAAAGAAAAATTTAAAGATAAAAACAGAACTTCTTAATATCCAAGAAAGGCCTGTAGGATTTAGCCCACCTGCTTTTTACCTCTATATTCATTCTCATTCTCTCTCTCTCCCCCCCTCTCTCTCTCCCCCTCCCTCTCTCCCCGTCTCTTCCTTTCTCTCTTCCTCCTCCCTATCCCTCTCTCCTCCTCCTCTTCTCTCTCCCTCTCTCTCCTCCTCCTCCCTCTCTTTCCCTCTCTCTCCTCCTCCCCTCTCTCCCTCCATCTCTCCTCTCTCTCTCTCTCTCTCTCTCTCTCTCTCTCTCTCCTGGGGGTCTCTCTCCTAGGGGTCTCTCTCCATCTGCTCTCCCAGGACCTCCCACCACAAGGCCTTTGCACTTGGTGTCTCCCCCATCTGGAAAGTTCCCCTTTCTCTCCGTCTTCACATGTTCCCATTCTTCTCCTGCCTTCAGTCCTCCCCTCCGTGACCACAGCTCCATCATCAGAGATGGCCACCCAGCAAGCTTGTGTCCATCTGATGATGTTTACCCGCACTGGACTGGAGGCTCCCTCTTTGTTTTTGCACACCTGTTGTTCACCGTTTGTGGCACATAGTAGGTGCTCAACAAATAAGTCTTAAATGGCTGATTAAATATTGAATTATTACAAGAATCCTGTAAGACTATTACCACCCCCTTTTGTGAATAAATGGAGTCTTGGAGAGGTTGAGTTGGGATTCAGGGCTGGGCCCATCTGTCTCTAAGCCAGTGTTCACTACCCAGTGACCTTTTCACACCCCAATTCCTCTCCTCATATTGGCCCCCATCTTGGCTTCTGGAATAATGCTGTCCACCCGCTCTGCTTTGTAGCACAGGATGTTTGTTGCTGAAACTTTGGTTTCTTATTGAGACACCTGCCTTCCCTGGTGACTGGGGGTCTTCCAGGGGCAGGAGCCTTGTGTTTCATCACCTCCTTCCCCCACACCTGTCACTACTCCTGCCCAGGACATTGCATATCCTCAGTAGGTGTTTGGGAATCCCATTCACCTTTGCTACAGCCACACCTCTGTGATCATCAGTGACAGAAAACCCAGCCCTATGTGGCTTAAAGAAAAGGGAATGCATCAGCTTGTATAATCGAAGAAGTTCTAGAGTAGTCTGGCTTCAGGTATGGCTGGATTCAGAGCTCAAACTATACCTTGAGGACTCAGATATTTTTCTCCTATTGCTTTCTGCAGATGGACTGCAGTTTCAAACTTTTCCCAATAGCAAGATGATGGCCAGAGCTCTGGGCCCCCCGTCTCAGCCACACGGCCTCAGAAACCACACCACTCCCAAGCACCGAGCAACGGTCCTAGCTGGGCATGGCTCGCACTGGTCTGACTTGAGGTCTGATCACCATGGCTGGGGAGACACCCTGATGAAATCAAGACCCAAACTAAAAATATATATACACAAAAAATTAGCCAGGCATGGTGGCACATGCCTATAGTCCCAGCTACTCGGGAGGCTGAGGCAGTAGGATTGCTTGAGCCCAGGAGATTAAGGTTGCTGTGAGGTAGGCTGATGCCACAGCACTCACTCTAGCCTGGGCAACAAAGTGAGACTCTGTCTCAAGAAACAAAAACAAAAACAAAACAAGACCACTCTGGAAGCCGAGAGTGAGCTCAGCTGGGAGTCGGGAGAGGGAATTACACAAACATATGGGGTTTTACCAGGAAGAAGGCAAATGGATGCCAGGCCTTAAGAGCCAGGTTTCTACTATGATCTCCTTTTGAAATTTTCCAAACTGACCTCACACCTCCGCCGACCCTGACTAGCCCAGTACCGTTGGCATCCACTGCAGGGGTGGAGCCTGACTGCCTGTCGCTCGCATCCCTTCAGGGAAGATTTTGTCAGACCTGCAGCCATGAACAGATCCTGACATCCTCCCTGTGCAGAGAGGGTGAGTCTCTGCCCACCCCCCCATTTCTTCCTCCTGCTCCGCCTCCCTTTCTCTCCCAGTGTGCTGTCCCCTGGCATCTTTCTCACATACTCGCAGGCCCTTTTCTGGCCTCCTCCCTCCTCCCTGTCCTTCGTTTTCCCCTTCCTCTCCCCACCTTTCTCCTCACACACACGAGCCCCTGTCTATCTCTCTGTTTCTCTCTCACGTACACACACACACACACACACACACACACACGCGCACACACATGATGTACACGGCCTCTCTCTCCCCCTCCACACTCTGTACAACATCACACTCTACTCAACCCTCCCTTCCCCCCAGACTCCAACACACACCCACACCCCAACCCCGAGCCCTCAGACCATTTCTGTAACCACTGTCCTTTCAAAGGTTGGCCTCCCTGGGTTTTCTCAGACCATTCCACTTGTAGATACACCCCAAATGCCAGTCACCTCCCAGAGTGGTGTTCCAGCCTCACAGATGGACTCTCACGTGGTGCCTTGGATGAGAGAGCCGTGGTCAGAAATGGGAAGCAGTCTGGGCGTGGTCACACAGCCAGTGACAGGGGCGGGATGGAACTGGACCAGCGTTTTCCCCATGTCTCTCCTCGGACTTCAAGTGCACCTCCCAGTCCCGGGTCCTCACAGTGTAGCAAGGGTGACACTGTGAGGATGAAGTCACAGGTAGCATTTGACAAAGATGGCATGAATAACCAACGCAGAGACGTCTGTGTGCAGATGATTGTGAGTCCATAAGTTTGACTTCCTTCTACAAAATCCTCAGCTAAATGGCCAAAGAAATCTAAGATCATTTTTAACAGATCTGTTTCAGCTTGGAACACAGCAGTGGCCATCCCTGGCCAGAATTTCTGCGTGATCTCTTGCCGAGGACTCTATGGAGGGATGTCTGGACCAGCCCCAGGGGAGCTGCTGTGAGAACACCCTGGGCAGTGGGGCTCAGCCCAGATGGTTCCCTCAGAAGCCCCCACCTCAGAGAGCAGGGCTAAGAGCATGGGCAAGAATGTGGCATGGGGCAAAGGCATCAGCATCTCCGAAATGATGAAAACTTTCTTTACCAGGCAAAACGACAACTGTAAAGGGAATCTGGGCATTCTGAGATGCAGCTTGGCAAACCCCGTCCTGCTTGGCACAGCCCCGGGTTGACTGTTTGGGTGCAGCACAAGGTTCTACCCATCGTTCTGACTCTGCCTTCTGCCTCAGCTGCCCTTGGTACCAGCGGCCCTTCCAGCAACCCAGAAAAGGCTCATCTGTTGCCATGGAAGCTTTCAACTTCTTCACAGCCTGGACCTTGAGTCACTGTCTTTGCAAATAAAACTCACCGCAACCTCCCCCGACTAAAAAAAAAAAAGGCATATGGGAATAGAAAATTACTTTTCTGTATAATTGCTAACATCATTGAGCACTTAGTCCTTACTGAGTTCTGTTCTGAGTGCTCAGCTACCCTCATAACAACCCCGTAGGCAGGGGAAAATGCAGAATTTTACCTTTCACAAATGCAGGGACTAAGGAAAGAGAGGTCAAGTAACTTGCCCACAATCTCACAGCTAGGAAGTTGAAGAGTCGGGATTCACACTCGGTTATGCTGGCTCTGTGTCTCTAAACGAGGATGCTCTCAAAAGAGCTCAGAAGTCTGCAGGCTTTCTAAAGGATAAGTTCTGGAGTGCTCAGTTGAATCCTGGTCAGTGGTTTCAGTTCTGGCGAGAAAAAAAGAGAAAGTCTCCTCTCAAAGCAATTTATTCAAGGCTCATCTTAGGAGATATTTTTGGCTGTATACAGATGGAGTAGATCTTGCTATTCAAAGCCCTGAAGTCCACCACGGTGGATAATGCTAAAATAAAATAAAAAGCACCCCCCTCCTCCCCACCATGCACATGGTACATGGCCAGGCTCCCATTCTGGAGGTGGGGACCGGATGCAAACGTGCATGATTTCCATTCCTGGAGGATGTGTCCCACAATGTGGCTCCCAGAGCTCAGAGCCTCATGAGTTTCCTTGTAGGAAGAAATCTGCAGAGGCCTGGGAATGCTGCAGAACCCATTGGGCGGTCCCTTCTACTCAAACTATTTGGTGATTAGAAAAGGGATTTGTGATCCGCCAGTGACAACATGGACAACAGGGATGAAGATGAGCTCAGGGACTTAAAGAGAATGAACTGTTGCCACAAGGATTCAGCAGAAAGAGTGTTAGAGAGTCCTCGTGCTCTGCATCTCCCCTCTTCTGTCAGAGCAGCCCTGGACACTCTGACTCTGTGGATTACCATACTCCCTTTCAAATCATTAGCCCTTTGGCCGCCAAATTGAAAAGTCAGAATAGATTGGCAGGTTGGGTGACCTGTGTTTGGCCCCTTCGGATACCACCCAGGATTTCAACTTATTTTTCAAGTGAAACAACAGCAGCAGCCTTTTTCGAGATTCACATTTGAACTCCTACATTAAAGCACATTAACTTCACGTTTTATTTGCAGAATATAAAATCTTCCCATTGTTGTAAGAAGTAGCCATTGATTTTTGCAAGAAAATGAGTGAGGCGTGCACCTTTTCAAAGTTTGTGTTTCTATCTTGTGTACGTGGAAAGAAGCCATGCCTACTAATCCAGTATATTCCATAAAACCGTGAGCACAATTTTGCACATATGCATTTATCTGGAAGAAAGGGACCCATTAGCAGAAGACATGGTCAGATGGCAGTGGGCAGAAAAGAACCAATTTCTTCCTTCCCTCCTTAACCACCCTCTGTTTATATGTTTATCTGTCAATCTTTTTCTATTAATAAGTAAGTTCTACATAAACAGTGGTGCACTCCAAGCAGAGTGCCCTGAGTCTTCATGACCATTCTAAGTCACGCACGGATACCCACAGAGGGAAGCTAGTGTGGTGACTTGCAGAATATTCTGCTGACCTCTTCACAATAAAAGGATATGTGTATTCTTCAAAATCATGCCTAGATCCTTTAGAGAGAAGCTTCCCCAATTCTTTCTGATCCAATGTTCTTCTCTCTTCTTTTCTGTGTGTGTGTGTATATATGTACACACATGCACCTATGGGTCCTCCTACAGGTCAGAGGTAAATGACTAATCTGGAATTAGTATTGAAGTTTTGCAATCTGTCTCCAGGTAAAGAAAACAGCTGTCTTCAGGCACGTATTGAAAGTGTGTGTGTGTGTGTGTGTGTGTTCGAGCAGGAATTTCAAGTCAAGAATTCATGTTCCATTCAGCACCAGAACGGAATCTTTTCTGAAAAACCTACACTGGTTTTAGAGAGCAGATTAGCCCAGGTGAGAACTGGCATTTAGAATTGCACTGAGCAATTAGGCAGCTTTTTTTGGTAGAACTTCATTCTGGTGGCTACCTGAATTTGTTTTGCCCATGTAGAGGGGAAGGGAGACCCACATTTGAACAAGATGGACATTGCAGAGGGCACATTTCAAGCAAGTGCCTGGGATTACAAATAACAAATTTCTTCCTGTTCTATAGGTCCTTTATAATGCGTGTGGTCTGAGAACAACATTATCTGTGCTTATTGGTAGTAATACTTTGCAGATGAGAGAGCACTAACATGTGAGCACTACACCGTGCAAAAGCATTGCAATTTGGTGCTCTGTAAGCGTGATCTCTTTAGGTCCTTCTAACAAATAGATGAAACCAGGATTGGGGCGGGGATGATAGCCATTTCACAAATGAGAATACTGAGGTCTCATAGAAGCAAAATAATTTGCCTGTGGTCACAGAGCTAGCAAGTGGTCATGTCCACCCCATCACACTGTGTGTTTACACGTGCACTGGAGTCAACATGAATGGGATCAAACATGTGCACACTAGGCCGGGCGTGATGGCTCACGCCTGTAATCCTCACACTCTAGGAAGCTGAGGCAGGCGGATCGCTTAAGGTCAGGATTTCGAAACCAGCTTGAGCAAGAGCTAGACCCCGTCTCTACTAAAAAATAGAAAGATATTAATTGGCCAACTAAAAGTATATAGAAAAAATTAGCCAGGCATGGTGGCACATGCCTATAGTCCCAGCTACTCAGGAGGCTGAGGCAGGAGGATCGCCTGGGCCCAGGAGTTTGAGGTTGCTGTGAGCTAGGCTGATGCCACAGCACTCTAGCCTGGACAATAGAGTGAGACTCTGTCTCAAAAAAACAAACAAACAAACATGTGCCCACACATTTTGTGCTTTTCTTGTACCCATACCACAGGGAAGTACACCCTGCCCGAAAACATTCCCCTGAGAGAGATTTCTCTTCCAATCATTCCCTTCCCTCTGTACAGTCTCTTGTTGCCATGTGCAGCATGTTTGTGCTGAGAACATTTAGCAAAGCAAACCCCCCTGGTCTGTTGTGACTGACGAGCAAGCACACAATGAATCCACACATCTCGGGGTTTTCTATATCACAGGATATTGAATTTGCAAAACAAGAAAGTAAAAAAAAAAAAAAAAAAAACACAAAATTTTATTAAACCGGGCAGCTTTAAATGAGCTTTGGTGCCTCTCCCTCCCTGTCGCACATGTGTTGATGGGTTTTTCTCGGCTTGGTTGTCTGAGATTTCACGGCTCTCCGTCACCTCCCTTTTGAAGCTGGTGATAGAAACAGGCAGTAGCACTGTGCTGTTCCTTCACTCTGGGAGCGCTCTCTGCCCAGAGCCCTGTGTCTTTTCCCAAGAAGGATTCCTGGTTTACCCTGTCTTTGGGCTTTTCTGGCCATGAGGACAGGGAGTGAAGATTTGGGGGCTCCATCACCTGTATCCCGGCATTTAATTCTTTCTCGGAACAAGTGAGCTAAATCTGGGTAGAAGAGCTTGGCAGACAGAAAAACACTGGTTCCGGTAATTTAAAAAATTAAGCAATGTTGACTTGTCCTTTATTTCATAACGTACTATGATTATTTGCTATAATCCTTTATTATAGGCTGCCTGATTGATGTTTTCCTACAGAACTGGGTCATTTTTGTCCTTTTCAGTGCGTCAGTTTTTAGGATTTTGCGTATGAGTGTCTGTGTAAACATTAAGAAATAGATTATAAAGGGCATTCGGAATTATGGGCTCTATTTCAAAAATGTGGGTAAAAAAATGTTTCTTCTCTCTTTATTGATTGCTTTATGAAAACAGGTGGGATTCTATTCTTTTGTGGTAAAAACAGGAACCTGACGTAGTGAGGGTTGTAGTTGTGGCTGCCTTCGCCGCAGACATGCCATCTCTGAGCTGGGGCTGGACGCCTTAGTTTATTCCTGCAGGGAGTGGCAAAGTTGCATGTGGGTTTACGGACATGAACTTAGTCCAAGCTAACCCTACATACATGTTTTTTGCGTGGCAACTGACGAGACATGTACATGACAGGGGGTTCCACTGTCTAAAATTAGATTTTTCACAGAGCAGTCACAACATGATGCTGCCTCTCTCTTCACCCAGAAGAGACATCAGGAGATTTCTCAGGGTCCTAAAGCTAAGAACTACGTCCTCAGATCTTTTTCTTATTTGTTTAATTTTATTTTAATCAAGATCATGAATGTATATGCTATAAAACATCAAATAATTCTCTTGATTTGTTGGGGAAAAAACTAACTTCTCACCCCACCCAGCTTCATTCTTGCTTCCTAAATATCATTTTCAACTTTTAGCTTCCTGTTGGTATTTACTTTCAAATTTTTAAAGAGCATGTTTATACTGTAGTTTTGCTTTTAGATTTTGTTTCTTTATTTCCTTATGTGAAAGGTTTTTTTTTTTTTTTTTTAATGCTTCAACACATACAATCACCCTTTCTTCCATTTCCCCAGTGTATTTATAATATAGTCTTTGTTAGATTGGTTTTCAGTGTTTTATCACTGTGACTGTAAAAAAACAGTTTTTGGTATTGGTGTTGAGTGGACCAAAGGCATTCTGATATTTGATCCTTTGTATGTGGCTTTTCTCCCCTCTTTTAAAGCTTGTAAGATCTTCTCTTTGCTCCCAGTGTTATAAAATTTAACCAGTGGTGCTTTCATTTGGGTATTTCCTTCTGCCCTTGTACTTGAGCCTTTTAGTATTATTATTATTATTATTAATTTATTTATAACAATTTCACTTAGGAAACACAGCTTTTTCAGGCTTGGGAAATTTTCTTGAATTACTTCTTTGATTATTTTCTTTCTTCCATTTCCTTTTATTTCTTCTAGAGTGCAAATATTAGACCTCTCAGGTTAACTCTCTAGTTTTCTTTTCTCTCCTCTTTTCTTTTTTCTCTCTTTGTCCTATTTTCCAGAAGATATCCTCAACTTTACCATCAGTCCTATCTCTCTTAAGTGTTTCATTTCCACAATAATTTTTTTTATTTCTAAGAGTTATTTTTGTCTGTTCCTTTTACTGTAATGTTGTTTCTTCATACCTGCAATGTATTCTCTTACTAGTATTTTTTTAAAGTTTTCTTTTCCTTTGAGTTTCTTTTTTCTGTTTGTTTTGGTGTTTGTCTTTAATGATAGCGACTTTGCTCAAGGATCCAGTGACCCAGGACTGTCAGTTCATCTTTAAGAGAGATGCACTGAAAGCTGATCTGAGGGTCAGTGGGCCTGAGAGGGGCTCATTGACTGGTGGGCTTCAGCCAATGGTGATCTGGCTGGATTGCTTTATGCAGGGAACTTTCAGTGGGCATTTTCTTTAGAGTTGATCAGTTTCCCCACAGAGGAATGCTCCAGTCTCCTACTAGGAATGGAGGTTTGACAGACAGTGTAGCAGAGCCGCAGTGGCCATTGGGGACCAATGCCAGATCCAGCATCCAGTGCTGGGGATCGACCCATCTGTTCGCTGTGGGCGCCCTGCTTCTGATGTGCCTGCATCTCAGAGCCCTGGTCTCAGAGTCCCTCTATATCAGGCTTGAGTGAACCTCAAGTCTTCTGCTGATGAGGGACACAGTGTAAAAGGAGACCCAGGGCCTAAGTGCTTTATCTACCTGCACTCCCACTTCCAAAGGTAACCGATGCTTGCAATTCCTGAGCCTTGATGGGGTTCTGACGTACGAATCAGGCTTGCCCACTGCGGTGTCAGGGTTTAGCTTCTCCAGAGTGCTGAGTCCTTTTCTAGGCTTCGCCTGCTTTGCAGCTTCCCAGATATTATTGCTGTGTCTGCGTAGGAGTTTTTCGGCTTTTGTATCTTATTTGTATTTTAATGGAATTTAGGAAACAGCAGAGGTAAATGGGCAGGTTTAATTTACCTTGCTCAATTTGTAAGCCCAATCCTTGACTCCTGGTCCTGATGGTGGCATTTGAGCCAGATGAGGACACCCCTGGGAAACTACAGTATCAGGTTGTGGAAATGGCACAAGAGGTCACTTATCTGTGGCAGCCAGGAGGGTCACCTCTGGCATTTCAGAGTTACATATGCACCCCAGAGGAGGGAGGTGCTGGTCTAATGGGGCTTTATTAATGGCTTACAAACTTATTTTGACCCACATTAAGAAGTTCTGTTCAGCTGGGCGCAGTGGCTCACGCCAGTAATCCTAGCACTCTGGGAGGCTGAGGTGGGCAGATTGCTCGAGATCAGGAGTTCGAAACTAGCCTGAGCAAGAGCGAGACCCTGTCCCTACTATAAATAGAAAGAAATTAATTGGCCAACTAATATATATAGAAAAAAATTAGCCAGGCATGGTGGCGCATGCCTGTAGTCCCAGCTACTCGGGAGGCTGAGGCATCAGGATTGCTTGAGCCCAGGAGTTCGAGGTTGCTGCGAGCTAGGCTGCCGCCAGGGCACTCACTCTAGCCTGGGCAACAAAGCGAGACTCTGTCTCAAAAAAAAAAAAAAAGAAGTTCTGTTTAATGTCACAATCCAGGAGGCAGATACATACACACTCCTATAGATAAAACTCCTATACAAGAAAGCAAAAGTTTGGCAGAACACTACTTACCATTGCTATAAGCTGAGCACTCAGGTATTTCTATTCTAGTTGTTTGTTTTTAATGATGGTCTTGAGCCATTCATGAATGACAACCAGAAGTTTGAAAAGCAGTACCTCCTGAGGTCACTTGCGGTAGTATCACCACTATTCTTATCTTGCTGCTCTACAACTTTCTAGGGTTCTCCATCAGCCCCTCAACATCACACTGAAGGCCCCTCAGCACCTGGCTCCAAGCTTCCTGTCAAACCTCGGCTGATAGAGTATTCACCTAGCACCTGTGCTTCTCACAGCAGTGATTTCAGCACGCTTTCTGCCCCTGTCCCTCCAGGTGCTTCAATGTCATGGTGCCTTTTCTGACAGCGTTTGCTCTGCTTGGGTACCCGTTCCCTACTGCCTGCCCCAGTAGAGTTCTACACATCCTCTCAGACCCGGATGAAATGGCAGAACACCTGTGAGCTTCTCCTAATGTGCACACTCAGAATGCTGGGAATCTTAGGACCAGAAAGGACATGCATGTTTTTTGCTTGTAATATTAACACAAAGCTAAACTCTGGCCACAGAAGAATAGATTTTTAAAAAATAGGAAAATACCAAGGAGAAAATATGATGTCAAATATATCCCACTACCTGTAGATAATCACAGATAACATTCTAGTGTGCACCCTTCCCATTTTTTCTCAAAGTATACATTACTCTGGGTTTTCTTGGTTTTGCCTTATTTTGTTTTGCTAGAAAATTGGGTTCTTAATTGGTAGGAATTATCTAATAACCTTTCCTATATAACTATTTTTATATAAAAAATTCATCTAGAATACAATAATTATAGTATGCCATTGTAGTATGCTATGGTAAAGATATAGTTTATTAAGCAACATCTTATTATTAAATATATAATGAACACTTTGGTGATTAGCTGTGAAGAAGTGCCTTGTACACATCTTTGTCCATAAGTCTGAACACTTTACCTGTTAACACTTTGTTGGATTCCTGATGCATATTGCCAAGTCCCTCTCCTAGAAGAACAAACCAGCTCAAATTCCCCTAGCATGGAAGTACCTGTTGGGCTACATGCTGGCCATGTCTAGCTACTATCATTTTTTGTAATTTCTCTGGTAATTTTAAATTTTAAGGTAATATATCTCAATCATTTTCTTTATGACTCCTACCTTTAGTGCCATACTTAGAACTTACAGAAACCCCAAACATAGACCATTTTTGCTTGAATATAAAGTCACCCCAAATAATATTCCCCATTTTCCCAATGAGAAGATGAACAAAAGTAGAATTCCTGTGTCCATCCTTGATACCTAAACTTTTAGAAGTATAGACAAAGTAATCAAATGTCTAGCTATAAAATAAATCTGATACAGTGATGCGTATACCTTTAAGAGCACTCATTATGTATAGTCATATATTAATTGGAAACTATTTGCCTTTTCCTTTCTCATTCATGAACCAGTTCAACTCTTGGTCTGTGTCTTCGACATTAACATTCCCATCATCATCAGACCCACGCTGAGTCAGTCACAATTTTCCCAGCACAGCAGTTGCACCTCTGAGTTATTTTGAATCTATGTGTAGTTCTGTCCCTGAGATTTTCAACCCAAGACACAAAAAGGCAGTCTCATAATATTAGTTTTTAAGCTTATCTTGAAGGTGTACTTTGTTATTCCCTACAATGAGACAACTTACACTATGCTTTTAAGTTTTTACTTTTATTAAAGATGCCTATGCAGAGTGTAAAGAGTTAAGACTTGTTTTGAAAAACAGCCTTTCAACCTTTCTTCATTACCTCCGTCTCCTCTCACCCCTACCCCATCCCTGGAACCAGTTTTAACTCTTTCACTTATTCTTATGATAACATTTTCCTCCACATATCTATATAGCGTGCCTGTATTGTTGCTCGTTAATTGATTGGTTTTAGGCATTGTCTGTTACTTCTCAGCCTGGAACGGGAGGATTTAGCTGCTTCCATACCATCCCTTTACTTTTCAGTAAACCACATCATGATTCAGTGTTTGCATGCCCAGCTAAGCAATGTATTCAACTATGGTTAATATTTTTCTACTTTTTAAAAAAAATATATAGTTTTAATTGTGAAATGTGTCTTGCATACCAAGGAGTGTATGACATGTATTCGTGCAGCTTAAAGAACAATAATAAAATGAATATCTAGGTTAAGGAAAACAACCTCAGCACACTCACATCCCCCTTCCCTTCCCAAGAGGTCATTGCTCACTGGACTTCTGTGTCAATCACTCTTTGCTTTATGGTGTCACCACTCCCATAGGTAACCCTGAACAGCACTGGCTGGAAAAGGTCACGGTTGGAAGAGTTACAGTGTAAAAGCAGTGTCCTCGCAGGGTCACGGAGCACCTGGACACTCCCAAGTGGCTGCCCTGGGTGCAGCACAGTCTAGATGTCTGCACTATCAACTGTGCTGACCACAGGCCGCCCGTGCCAGTCTCACCCAGGTGTGAAAAGAACATAAACTGCGGAAAACTCTATAGCACGATTAGGTTTGCTATTTCTTCTTGGATAAACGAGTTACTTAAGAGAAATTTCATATTGGGGGCAGGGTGGAGATCTAATGTACAAGTGGTTCGAATTTTCATGTTTGTAAGTTTGTTAATAATGCCTGCCTTTGTGCAGAGAATTTTGCCTGAATAGTGTCCACTTTGGGTGGTCTAGTGAGTTTTCTTTATGTCTGGGATGTGATTTATTTGTATGAATCTTTCTTGCATATTTGGGGGGGGAGTGCCCTTTCTGTTTCAAAGGTATCGAATTTTATGCATTCTTTCCTATGTATATTTTTCAATCAAGCTGATAGTATGTGCTTCCTCTCCATTCTTACTTGCATTTGTCTGTTTGATCTGTCAAAGGGTGAGAGTTTTTAAAGTCCCTTACTGTGATTTTTAAAAAGTTCTGTTTTTCTAACAGATTGTGTGTTATATGTGTAAATTTTATTATTCAGCCCATTATATCTTTATCATGTTTTATTTTATCAATGGGAAAAGAACCATCTATGTTATTTAATGGATTTTTCTTGAATTTCATTTTGTCTGATTTGTTCTCCCTTTGTTTTCTTTGTGTCTTCGTGGTGCCCTCCAGCCTTTTCTTTCATTTTTAATCTTCTCTATAGTTTTTTTGACATGTCTCCTGTCAACAACGTATAATTGGATTTTGATTTTTTTTTATTTTTCCCAAGCATCTGGCTGTTAAATATTAGCTAACCCTATTGATGTATAATGATGACAACTGATATTTTTATCACTTTGTACATGCTTTGTCAATATATTATACTACTGTTGAAGCCCATGCTCTCAATTTGTAAAAAAAATTAGATGATAACAACCAAGTGTAACACCTGCATATTGACCCATTCTTAAAGTCTGCAAATGGTCATTGAATGCCTGCTGGGTACCGGGCCATGGCCACACCCTGAGCACACAGCAGAGAACATGGCTGCATGGGATTACAGCCACTTTATGGCCCTGAGGTTTGGTTTAATGCTCTGCTGCTGTCATCTTGAAATTGCTAATAATTTCTTAACAAGGGGTCCTCGGTCTAATTTTTCTCATGCCACCACAGATTATGTGACAGGTCCTGCCATAACATTGTGTAAAAGGCAGAAAACAGGAAACTTCAGTATGGCATAATGAATACCCTAATAGGAATCGGCAGAAGGGACTTCGAGAGCACAGAGGGGGCTTCTCACTCAGTCTGGGGGGTCTTCTAGACACAGCTCGTCACTGGGCTGAGTCAGATGAAGAGCAGGAGTCACCCCGGCCGAATATGGGAGGCAGAGGAAACAGCGAGGCAAGGCCCCAGTCTTCAAATTGCGAGACGTCTCCAGCCACAGCGACATTATAGATATCCCTGAAGGCAGCCAGCTGAAAGCATCGCAGTCAGAAGAATTACAGTCTAAACAAATGTACTGCTAGGGAAAAAGACCCAAAAAACCACCCCAGGTATCTGTGCGAGGTGCCAGACTGACTGACTGCATTTTAAGTCATGCTGACAAGCCCTTTCTGAACTTGAAAGTGGCCACTCTGTGCCAGGTCTAATGCCGGGGTAATGGAAGGTGCATCTGATGGAGAAACACAATGCCAGACTGAGAAGCAAATGCCTTCATAGAAAGTTTTAAAGCTGCCATTAACCCTGAGTTAATAAGGAGCCATCTTTCCATAATGCAGAACTGACTGCATCAGCACCCTGCCCTGGAGAGTGGCCGTTCTGATGGAGAATTACCTTAAAGTGAGGGCAGAGGCCGGGCGAGCAGGTTGGTTAGAAGGCTTTGCACGGTTATCCAGGTGGGAGATGGTAACAGCAGAAAGTTAAGTGTTCGCAGAGGAAATCATGTAATGATGTAACGATGTAGTTTCAGCCAACATGGGGGCGGGGGGGGGGGGGGGGGGGGGGGGAACGGCAGCAGTCAGTTATGAGTTAGCTGTGGTTGTGAGAGAGGGAATAAGTCAAAGACAACAGGTCCTTGAGGTAGGGGTATAGGACCACAGCCAGGTTGTGTGAAAAAGACAGAGTGTGGAATTTGAGGCATATTGAGTGGGAGACGGGAGACAAAGTGCAGTTATACAATAAGCAGGGCTGACAGGGGTCCACAGAGGGTCTGGCAGGGAAGAGATGCCAGCTGACACCACAGGTGCAGCCCTGGGTCACCTTACTCCTTGTGTCGTGAGAGTTCAGAGACGGGGGTCTGTGAGTGCTGATGTTCAACAGATGGGCAGTGGAGAAGGGGTCTTCACCAAGGGCCAAGCTGGAGAAGGAGCAGTCAGGGCATCAGGGAAGAAGAAGGGAGGAAAGCATTCCAGAAGCAAAGAGGAAGTCACACACATAAAACTGTGGGCTGAAACTGCACGTGAGCTAAGATCAACAGGGTGACCCTTTGATTCAGCAAGGAGGTCCTGGAACCTTGGCAAGAATGATTTCAGCGGAATGAATGCTGGATTATTTGAGGAGGCAGTGGGAAGTGAGGAAGTTAAAACTGTGGTCATGAACCCTAAGAGTCGTGGCTACTAAGGACAAAGATGTGATAACCACACGTTCTAGTTTCTGCATTTAATGCTTTGACACCTAGGGCCCTGCTACTGCTGGAGAGACTGCCCATCCCTAGAAATAGTAAATGACCCACACGTGGGTGTGGCTTTCAGATGCAAACCAGCCAATTGGGAGCCCACACCCCCCCACTTCCTCTGTGGGGCTCTCACACTCAGGGCCAAGTACCAGTCACCCAGAGACACCCCTACGCCCAGAGCCCACTGAAATTACTCAGACTAGGCAACCCTAATCTTCTTACCCTGTCTCATCCATCCCTTCCCGTGGAAACCACAGTGAAGCTCTTGCCCACACTCTCCCCTCACCCCTCTGCCCCTTGACCTCCCCTGCAGCTGCCCCGTAGTCTCCCCACGGTGTGCCTCCTCCTCTCGGGGCCTGTGAGTATAACAGATGACCTTCTCAATGGCAGTCGTCTCCTGATCTGTTGGCCTCCCCGTACCCGAATAACAATCAAACCTGTATTTTAAAACCAGAGGGAAATGCAGTGACTGAGAGAGGATTGAGGTTTTGGTATGTTCATTTTTAACCAATGAAGAGAGACTTAATATAGGTCGTGCTGATGGGAAGGTGCCAGTTGAGAGGGTGAGGTCAACGGTGTAAGGGAGAGGGGGAAGGAATCTGGGGCAAAAGCCTGGAGAGATGGGAGCAGACGGTCCCAGAGTCGTCACCTTTCAAGAAGCTGGGGAAGATTGCTGTTGGGAGGGATATGCTCACAAACATGCAGCTCACAAAAATGCACGCTCCATTTCAAATAAACCTTGTGCCCTTCTTCCTTGCATTTCTACTGTGTCGGGTCACGATCCCTAGCCTCCCTGCTCCATGTGCTCAAAGTCTCCTCCGGACCAGCCCGTAGTGACCGCCGCAGCCCCACTCCTCCAGGACTGGGCCTGAGCTGTGCGTTTGACACTGGTAAATCTTGCTGTGGGTTGTCTTTGTGGCTGAGGAAGGGTCCCATGCCCCCTGCTGCAGGGAAGCCATCCTACTTGTGTCCCCAATCCCCAGTGCCCTGCATTGAAGGGACATGTGTTGCAAGTGGTGATGGTGGCAGCTCGATACAGTGAGCGTCACGGAGCACCCACTGTGCTCAGCGCTGGGAAGGATGGAGCTGGACAGGACGCAGTGCCTGCCTAGGCAGCGCCTGCAAGAATAGAGAGCAGATGTGTGTGGGGACAAAGGGCAGCTAATGACAAGGGGGACCGACACTGCCTGCCTGATGCCCACCATGCACAGCAAAAGCACAGCCAGCCTGGGGCCTGTCACCTCATTTTTCACCCACTTCTGCCCACCAGAGCCTGGGCCTTTTGGGGCAAGGCCCTGCCAGACTCGTGGGGCACGGAGCCTTAACGGGGAATGGAGGGGAGGAGGCCCTGAGAGGCCACAGGATTTTGACTTTGAAAAGCCCTCTGATCTGTGGCTGCTGCCTTAGAAAGGGCACATTTGCATCCATCTGCAGCTTGCTTTGCCCAGAAGCCAGCCTGTGCTTATGAGCATAATAGACAGCATTGCCCCTGTAGAGAATTGTAGGAAAATCACCCTTCCAGCCCATGAGGAAATGACCTGTTTGAAGCAACTCTAGCTTAGAGGCAAGAGGCCAAGGCTAAAAGAAGTAACCTCAGAGGCTCAGTCATGTGAATAAGAAAAATCACAAGTAAAAGTAATGTTGATTCCCGATCTCAAAGATGCCCGAGACACTGAGGTTGCAGAGGAATGGGTGACTCTGCTTCACCTCCTCGGCATGGTACAGCCGAGGTCAGGAGGCCCGTGCATGCCCAGGGGGACCACACATCTGTCTCCAGGCACCTGGCACTTCTCCTGACCCCCACGGGAGGCCTAGGTGCTCTGTTCCCTGTGACCCCTCTCAGTAGCCCCTCTTCTCACAGGCCCATGCACATATGGCCAAGGCCCACGGGCATGGCGCTTAGCTTCCTTCATGACTCCAAAGCTTCACTGCAGAAACACAGACCTCTGCTCTCCTCTCTTCCTTACCACCCTTCTCTAATCTCAACTTGAGGTCCCTCTCTGTGATTATTCTCAAATAACCACAAATGTCTCATGGTACTCTGCAGTTCATAAAGAAGGCGTGTGGGGGAGGTATACGTTTGTGTAGTGTACTCATCTATTTTTTAATGCAAACAGATCACTTGGGCATTTCAGTTTCCAGATAGACCTTTCTACACATCCAAACAAAGAAAAAAATCCCAGAGTGTTGAGGCAAAGAAATGGGAAACCTTCAATATGACACCTGAGAATGGCAAAATTAGGACCCAGCCTCTCCCAGAAGGCAATCTTATCTATGTAGGATTCAAAGTCCCTTCTCAGCATCACCTGCTCAAGCTGGTTCATGAGAAGAGAAGCAGCAAGTTATTAATATTTAACAGAATGGCTGCCCACCTGAAATGTTTGGGTAGCATTGAGGCCAGATCGTTTGTGCCTAAGCTAATTGCCCTAGAGTAGAAAACCAAATCCCGTGTCTTGATCACTTGATCAGCTGCTTCAGCAAATGTCGCTTGAAAAATGTTTAAAATGCATTAAACTCCAAAGACTAGTTCTACTTGACACAGAGGTGAGATCTTTTTGTTCACTTAGAAGCTACACAGCCTAACTTTACAGCATCAAAGAAAAAAAAAAAAAAGATTAAAGACCCATTTTCTAGCATATCCACCAAAAGTTTGTGTGATGTATAAGGAATTATAGAGTTGGTGGGTGGGGGCCAGTATGTTGACGTAACTGTTGAGTCATCAATGATGTTGACGGTGGCCGCGGACTGTGGCAGTACAGGAGCCCCAGGGGCTCTGTAGGGTGTTCCCGGGCCTGGCTAGTGGGCTCTGAGTCCCTGGCCCACACTTTGAGACTGTGGTTCAGCTTTTATCTGATATATTGGGGTTCTCTGTAGGTTTTATATAAAGGACATTGAGGGAAAAATAAAAGTTACCCAATTTACATGGCATAATAAATAGTTGAGTAATTACTGTGTTAAGAAGGCAAGCAGATGGTTTCTGTTTCCAGGAGTTAAGAGAAAGCAAACCCTGATGAGAAAGCACCCTGGACTGGCATCAGTGGATCTGGGCCACAGGTCTAGTTAGAACTTGCTAACTAACTAACCACTTAGATCTTGCTAACATGAGCTAACCACTTCACCTCTCTGAGCAGACTTGATGATCTCAAAGGTTCCTTCCTGACCTGAAAGTCTGATTTTGTGTGCTTGCTACTTGTTATTAAATATACAAGTGTCAGTGGCCTCACTCACAGGTCAGAGAAGTGGTGGTTTAAGATATTTAAGGTCAGTAGACAGGCTGAGGAGTTAGACAGCTGATTGTTCCCTGCGTTGACTCTACGTACCCCTGGGTTCTTAACAAGGTCTGGACCAGAGATGGAAAGTCCTGGAATCCATCTGTGTTGGTCCTACCATTCACACCAGCGTTGATCACATGTGTTTGGGATCAGGCAGGAGTGAAAACAGGGACTTTAGTGGATTAAGCCTGGAAAACACACACACACACACACACACACAATTGAGTTCTGTAGGAATAGAGAAATGAATGTCTCTTGGCAGGTGGGGGAGAGGGAATAAAAGGAGGGAGGGAGAGTGAAGAGTGGAAAGAGAGGAGGAGGAAGGGACAAATGGGCACACACATGGGCCTTAAGAGTGTTTGACTCATGCTGGTCTTCAGTAAATGCATGTGAGCACAATGGAAGGAAGGAATGGTTGAATTGGGCCAATCCAGTCTTTATCAGCCCATTCCAGTTCCTACTCCAGTAGCAGCATGCTGAGCAGGGGGTTAGCCCATCACTTTCTAAGCTGGTAGAAGCCATTACTGGCCAGCTCCATTTTGGGGGCAACCTGAATCTTTCATCACAGTGTGGCCATCATTGAGCCTGAGTGCCCACGGTCCCAGGGTCACCGTGGTGGTGTGGGAACTCAGAGAAGTCACAGCCTCTCTGGAGATGTCAGAGGAGAGGGTAGACCTATAGGCTCATCTAGCCCTCCTAGGTCCGAGCGTGTGTGCCTCAGTATCTTTCATCCCGCAAGGTGAATGTTGGCAGCGTGAGCCACGCTGACCATCAGGAAATTGCTTGTGGTCGACAGATTGCTCTTTCTGGTTCTGACCAGGGGGACTCATGATCCACAGGGCCACTTTTGTGACTGTTGTACCAGCCTGAGTGTGGACTTTTTCCTCTGAAATTCAGTATTAGTAGCCCTACCAGATACTGTATTGAAATCTATTATAAAGCTACAGTCATTAAAACAGTTTGGTTCTGGTACATGAATGTACCTTCAGAACAATGAAAAAAAAAAAAAAAGAAGACCTCAATCCATGGGGACATTTAATAGATGAAGTGAGATTTCAGAGCCATATGGGACAGTTATTTAATAAATAATGCTAGGACAACTGGTTACCCATTTTGAAAAAAAATAAAGTTAAATCTCAGTTTATATCAAAATAAATTCCAAATGGTCCAAGGATTGAAATGTTAAAAAGTAAAAGTATGAAAGTATTAGAAGAATACATCAAAGAATATACTTTCACAATCTTAGTCTGGAAGCATCCTTTTTAGGAAATATATAAAGCCTATAAAATTTAAAGAAAAAGCAATCATTTGGCAATGTGAAATTTAAAGCTATCTTGCAAGGCACAATACAATCATGTGCCGCATAATGACATTTTGATCAACAATGGACCATGTATACGATGCTGGTCCCATAAGATTATAATAATGAATTTTAATGTACTTTTCTATGTTTACATACACAGATACTTACCATTGTGTTACAGTTGTCTACAGTATTCAGTACAGTAACATGCTCTACAGGTTTGTAGCCTAGGAGCAATAGGCTAAACCATATAGCCTAGGTGTGCAGTAGGCTGTACCACCTAGGTTGGTATGAGTGCACTCTGTAATGATCACACAATGAAATCATCTGACAATGCATTTCTCAGAACATAATCCCTGTCGTTAAATGACAAGGACTGTATACCATAATGTCAAAAAACAAATGACAAGATAAAGGCTGGGGCATTGCCAATCTTACAAATATAGGCTAGCATATATATATATATATATATATATATATATATATATAACAACTAAGCAATGACTTAGTTAAGAATATTCATAAATCAAAGGCAAACAAGCCAACAAAGGAAAAAAAGGAGCAAAGTTCAGAGAAGAGGAAACCTCTATAAGGATGTTTAATAGCTCTCATAAGTAAATGCAAATTAAAAGAACAAAATATCAAATTGTTTTAGATTAGCTGACATCAAGAGCTTTGATGGCTCCGTGCTGACAGGATGGAGGAAGCAACGCTTGAATGTGTTGTCATCTCTGGGGACGTAAATCAGCCCAGCTCTTTTCTCTGGAGGACGATTTGGCAGTAGCGATCAAAATGACAACGGCACATAACCTTTGAGCTAACCATTCCATCGCTAGGAATACGTGGTGTAGAAATGCACATATGCCTACAAGTAGTCCTTGCAATATTGTTGATAATGGCAAAATACTAGGAAACATTCTAAATGTCTCTCATTTACAATAAACTATGATACGTGAATAAACTGTGATAGACACCTACTGTAGAATATTCTACAGGGAGGGGAAAAGGGGAATGAGGTATTTCTGTGTGTGCTGACGTGGAAATACTCATATAACTATATGTATTTATATCTACACCTGGAAATTTTGGAAGATACCCAAGAAAAAGTTGCCCCTGATGTGAGATTTGTCATCTAAAGAGGACAAGTGTTTGGTTCCTCCTTACTTTATGTGTATATTACATTTTTAGTTTTAAAATAAAATTAGTATTTTAAAGTAGGTATGCAGAGTTAGAATCTAAGAAACTGAGCTAGAATAGACCTTAAATATCTTGTATTTCTACCCTCTTAGTTTATAGAAGAAGAACCACAGATTTACAAAGTTCAAGGTCACTCAAAAAGTTAGACTCAGGAACAAACTTGGAGTAAGATTTCTGATCCCATGTTCATAGCTCCTTCTTCTGCTGGTGCTTTGCTGTGGAATTTACTTGGCTATTTTATGACAGAGTGTCAGTTTCCCCAGGTGGGCTCCATAAGAGACCACACAGAGAACACCAAACCTGAGCTTTGAACTCTGAGCCCTCCTGCCCCCTCCTCAACCTGCTATGGAAACAGCTCATTGCAACGCAGATAACGACAACTGCATAAGATCAAGGTTAGGTAGAACAGGAGTAGAAATTGGCATGGACTCGTGAAGAGCTTGAATTCTCAAATGTCACCAAAGAAGGTGCTGCAGCGTTCACTGGCCCCACAGGCTCCCTGGGGCTGACCGTCCCTCTGGGTCTCCAGCACACCCTTTGCCTGACCCTGACTAGGGCACAGTCACAACTCTGTGATGTAGATCTTCTTGCCCCAATGTTGGGATCTCCTGGCACCCTTACCTTTCAGCTAACTTCAGCCAAGCAGAAGCATTCACACCCTCCTCTGTGCCATGTGTAGGCCTCAGAAAGGAGTGGGTGGTATTAAATTCCCCAAGGAACAACTTATACCACTACCACCACCCCCCCCACACACACACACACACACCTGAGTATGATGAGCACCAGCATAAGACTCATCCCGGTGATGCCATCTTCAGAAATTTGTAACTGGAAACCATCCCCTACTCTATGAAACTTTCCCCTCCAAAATATACATGTAAGGACCTCTGTCATTATTCTTGCCTCTGGAGGTAGAGTAAGGAGAAGGCTCATTGCTTCTAACACTTTATTTTCTCTAAATTTAGCAATCTTTGCCTTGGCACCATTTCATCTGGTCCAGAGTAGGAGGCGTAAGCCTGTCTGTCTGCGTCTTTGCCTCAGGTTGAAAGATACCATTTTGAACTTAGGGGTTTAGAGTATGGCATCTTGGTTTTTGACAGACTGTAGAGGATGTGCACAGGGCTGGAAAACAGGTAGAACATCCTGTGTGGGCATTGCAAGTTCTTAGTCAGCCACAAATTAATGCACAAGTGTATCCAATGAAATATTAAAATGATTGGTTGATTTGGAGAAGTTGTTAAGGCTTTTCTCTGCCATCTCAGTTAAACTGTTATTTCAGCTCTGAAGCCCTTTTCTCATGAGTCGTACCAAAACATGTTTCTACTGATTCCTATTCCATGGTTTCATAAGTTTGGAATGAATGGAGGCTGCAGCACTCTTCATTGTTCTCTCCCATTGTGTTCTTTCTCTGCCATCATGGTCTCAAAAGTCTTGCACACATAGCTCAGCCATGGCTGTGGCCTGCTCACGGTTTGCTGCCAATGGTACTTGTAGCATCCAGTGAGAACACATCTGCCTTTCAATCCTTCGCCACTTTATAAAATAAATGTTTATTCTTTTGAAATTTTTGTAGCAACTATGCCACCTTTTGGTGGTCAGTTTAGGAAAATTTGCTAATTAATGAAAATGTTACCTACTTAGTCTAAATGTGTTAATCAGAGGGCCTAAAAGGCACAGGTCGTATCAAATCAGAACGGGAGTAACAACAGTGACCTTGGGCACTGGAAATCAGAAACGGAACTGACAGCTTCAAATTCTAAAGTGTGATTTTATCAAAGCCAGGTTGTAGCTATTGGGCTTATGCAAATTAAATCCCCTTATATCATATCACAAACTTCCATCGTTTAGCTCTTATCCTCTACTGGTTGGGGTAAACTTCTGTCCACATATGTTCCCCTTCTTTCCAGATTATTCCCACTTCTGTGTGCCTATTTGTTAGATTTCCAAATTGAAATCTTTTATTTACTCTCCATGCCCAGTGTCCTCACATACCTTGGCTTCATTTCTTCCCTCAAGAATAAATATTGGCCCATCCTGCAAAAGTCTTACCCGTTATCATCAATGTAGGACATTGATTTCCTGATGCAGCCTGTGACTGCAGAGGCAGAAGAGGAACAGCAGCCCTTAGCATGTAATGGATATAAAGGCACCTTTGTTGCCAGACCTTGATTCAAATCTTAGCTCCATCTGGAAAAAATAAATAAATTTGGATCCTTACCCCATATCTGACATCAAAATTAATTTCATTTGGACCAGAGATTTTAGTGTAAAAAATAAAACCAAATTTAAAAAAAAAAATCATGGGAGGCCTTACTGTGTGTGACCCAAAATCAGAAGCTCCATAAAAATTTTTTTAAAAATTGTCTGCATGTCAAAAAAAAAACTATTAACTAAGTCAAAGGCAAATGACAATTTAGGGTAATTATTTGTAATTTATATTGCAAAACCTAATTTTCCTAACACAGAAATCCTCCTTTAAATCCAAGAAAGTCCAACCTAATAAATAACAAGACAAGCAAACAGAGAATTTTCAGAAAATGAAACACAAATAGCTCTTTAAAAAATGCTTAGCTTCCTTTATAATATGATAAATGCAAATTAAAATTACAGTGGCATACCAGTGTTCACTGATTGGATTGGCAAAGATCAAAAAACTGAATAACACACCGCGTTGGCAAAGATGCTTTTATGTTGCTGTGATTCTATAAACTGGAATAACCTATACGGAAGGAAATTTGGCAATATCTGTGAAGTTCCTGCTGCATATACCTTTCAACCTTGCAATTCTATCTATAGGAATTTATCTTGCAGATGTGTTTACCCATATGCAAAGAAACAGGTTTAAAGGCCATTGCCTGCAGCACTGATGTCATAGCAAATTAGGAAACAATCTAAATATCAATCAGTAGGGCACAGGTTAAATTATAAAATGGCCATAAAGTGAAACACTTAAGGACCCCTAAACAGGAATAAAGAACCTATTTACTAATAAGAAATGATCTCCAGGATGTGTTCGTATGAAAACAGCAAATACAGAATAGTGTATAATGGCATGGTGCTATTTGTACAGAAAAAGAGCAAAGGGCAATATTTTTTAGTACTTTCTTGTGTGTTCAAATGTAAGGAAGGAACTGATATTATTTGCCTTTGGAGATGGGAAATGGAGGGATAGTGAACATGGGTGAGCAGTTTTAAATTTTAAATCCTATGACCTATGTATTAAATCATTTTTATTTTTAAAAAATTAGACAAAAAAGAGAGAGGCCCTTGGCTTCACCATTAACCAGCTATGTAGCCTTTGTTTTCACAAAATAACACCTGTCTAGTAGTTTGTTTTGAGGACTAAAAGGAGGCAGGTGTGTAACAGGTCTTCGGTAAGTGGCAGGTGTTAATTACACTGCAGCCTCAACCTAAGTGCTTTACTATGAATGAACGGTGAAGTTTTTATGATATCGTTAACTACTCACTTAATGTAGCAAAGTCCCTGCCTTTTAATTTTCACAGTAATATATTGTGTGTCTATTATAGCTAAAGTCCAGACTTGGCTAATATCAACCGTAATCAGATCATCTTCTTGCTGCAACAACGAGCTAGGAACTTAATTTAAAGGGAAGACACCACACTATATAGCTTAATGTTGCCATTGGGCAAACAGATGAATAAACCAAAAAGGGAATTACACACATTTTTGATATGAATGTGGAGATGCTATCAGCAAAACAGGCACACATCAGTGTGTCAGGACATCGGTGTGGCAGCTTCCAATGCAGCCCTTATGTGTCCCTGGAAATTTGGTTGCAGGAAATTGTGATCATTTGTATTCTGAGGAGGAAGGAGGAGAGGTGCAGAAGGATAAATTGATGTCTTCAAGGCCGCACACTGAGTGATGAGGCTGAGGAAAGAATCCATATGGGCTGGCTGTCCTTTGCTATCTTGGTCCCCAGATTGTACAGATTAGTGCTGGGAGGATGCAAGATTGCCCTTCTGGGCCAGCTTGGCTCAGAGTACAAATTGCTGCAGCTACAGCAGGAGCACCAGCTCTCCAAATAAACACGGTTAAATTCTCTTACTCACTTCAAGTTGATTCTGACAAATAAAAGAAGTACATCCCAATCAGCTTTATAAATAAGAAAACAGAAGAAAAGCCATATTCCCATGAACTCTATTCCTGCCTCCAAACAACTGAAGCTAAATGAAACCATTTTATTCCCCATCCCCCGGGCTTGACAACTGCCTGGCTGACTCTGAGTCAAACTCACTGAACTGCACAGAGAGGAGCGAACCCAGCACGAGGGTGGAGCCACAGCCATAGAGACCAGCTGGGGGTGGAAAAGTTCAGGGCAAGGTCAGTGCCAGTGGCCTTAGGTCTAGAGAGGGCCCCTGGAGGGCCAGATGTGGACAGCTGGACAGCTCCTGCTTAAGGCTGGAGTGGCTGCAGAGAGGATGCGCACAGCTGTGCCCAAGCCATGAGAGTAACACCTAGGAGAGTCCTAGAAGGGACAGGGGGTGCCCTGAGATACCCACTTCCAGACCAGGTCAGAAACATATCCTCCTGTAGACCCTTATATAGGTAATACTATAGGTAATAGTGTTTCACTGATTTTCATCCCTTTTAATGCAAGAGTCCAGCCTCCCGCAAAGCTCTTTTCCTACCTCACCCCACCACTGTGAATTTCTGGAAGTTTCTAAAGGGCAAAAGTCTTGACTATTAACAGTAGCATCTGTGAGTCTTTTTCTCTCTTTTTCTGCTGCTCCCTCATCCTTGGTATAATCTGGACACCACACATCCATCCACCACCCTAGTCCCCTGGGTACCACTGCCATGCTCTTTGGGCCACTAGCTGCTCTGGGCGCCACTGCCCTTTGCACTGGCAAAGCTGTCTCCCACCAGGTGACCACTAGTGCCATCGTGGCACTGTCTTGTCAGGGCTGTGGTTGGGGTGAGGCCAGTGAGGCACTCCCCTTGGATCCCCAAAATCTCAGTAATCAAGACAAATAGTATGGTAATACAGTATTTTTAAAGTTCAAGATCAATGCAAAAAATTCATAATGAACAAAATATATAACTTTTAAGTATATGCAGGATTCCAATAATGCCATGCTGAGCCATATCAGAGACTGAGACCAAAAGAAATATGTCCCCATCTCATGTTTTTATGTATTTTTAAGGGTTAATGTTTCTCAAATATTAAAATATCTGAAAAAAATGTTGAAAAATTGGGAAGTAGGTATATTAAACTTAAAACATGATTTCAAGTTTGAATATTTTATTTATATCAAAACCAGAATTTATTGTAGTATCGCTTTCCTGGCCTAAAATGGAAGCCAACTCATCAATAATGTTTTCAAAATCTACTCTTTATCTCATTTTCAATTGAGAGCTGTAAGTAATGAGAATGTAACTCTGAAAGTCTGCTTAATGAATGTAAAACTTTAACAAGAGTTATGAAGATACCTTATGAGTTTGAAAATAAATGAAAAAGAAACTGGAAATGTATGAATCATTAGATAAGAGTATCAGTTATTTTTGGAAAAGTGCACATCAAATAGAAATTAAGGAAATTAGATATGTTCTCACTTTACATGTGAAATGGAGATATGAGAAATAAAATACCTTCAGATTTTAGATTTTTAACTTGAGAAAAGTTATTTTCCATAAATACCTGATTTATAAAAAGCAGCCAGTGATTTGGCTCTTAAGTATTGTGATGATTTAAATCCTACAGAAATTATATCTGACATAGTTTTAAGCAGCATCCAGTATCAATAATTTGTAGTAAAAATCAGCATCATGTTTTGCTCTTCTAAAACTGATTCATGAGAATTTTGCTTAGTGCAAGCTTATCCAAATTTGGAAGTGAGCTTAAGGAATTTTTTTTTTTTTTATTAACAATACCAGTCACCCTGACATCTTGAGAAAGAAGTTTTAGTAAGCTAAAGTTAATTAAAAATTATTTAAGATTGTCACTTGGTCAAAAGATATTTCCAAACATGGACAGTTCTCTTAATTGAAAATGGGGCCTCAGCTGGGAGGATACAGCAGCTGTGGGTGGAGCAGCTGGAGCCAGCCAGCCATCCTTCTCCTTCCATGTGTGCAGCTTCTCTGTCACCTCGCCATGTGGTCTCTCCAGCACAGCAGGCTCGGATAGCTCCACCTCTTGTGGGGTAGCCCAGTGTGGAGCAGGTCTGCTGCGCACTGGCTGCCTATTTGTCTAAGTCCAGTGAGATGGGACATCCACACGCCAGTTACACAAAGCTGCTGTATTACTCACAGATAGACAGCGAGGGACAACAGAAGCTTAGGATTCACTGTGATCCGGCCCTCCAAGGCTCAGCAAAGCTGCCCGGGATAGATAGAGTCTTATCTGTGTGCACCCCACTTGCATCACAGCTGAGGGACCCTGAAAAGCAGCCTGCTTCCAGGCATCTTGACTTGCTAGGCTGAATCGTTGAAAGATGTTCTGTTTCCGGGTGGAGACTGGAGCAGCCCAGGGTTTTCAAGCCAGATCTTCCCTATCTCAGAATGGTGCATTCCCAGCACATTCTATGACTATTCTTGAGAACCACAGTCAAGAAAGGGGGGAAAACTGGGTCAGTCCAAGGTCACCTGGAGAACTGCCCTGTACTCAGGGCTTCCAGATAGAATGTTCCATGGAGTCTGGGGCGGAAGTGCAAGACTTCTTATGACTTAACCTCAGAAATCCCAGAGCATCACTTCTGCCATATCCACTGAGTGAGCAAGTCGCCAAGACCAGCGCAGTTTCAAGAGGACAGGGAATTTAGACTTCAGCTCTCAAAGGGAAGGGTCCCAAAAAATGAGCGGCCATCTTTAATCCACCCATCCCAGCGGAAGACACTTCCTTCTGAGCTTGACTCCAGGGCATCCCAACCACGGACACAGCCAAATCACAGACTCACTTGGGCCAGAATCCTCTACTACACTGAAAGCCCTTTCTGAGTGCTCTCTGTGACTTCAGCATTCTTTTCATTTTTACAACCGTGAGTGGCTCTGTCTGAGGAAGAAGACACTTCCAAGCCTGGTAGCTCACTGGGAGAAGGAATAGGACCGATCACCACCATGGCCAGAGCAAGTGCTGGTGGTGGCAGAGAGGCAGAGGAGAGCCAGGTCTGCATGACCAGAGCCCAGCCTCCCCTGTGCCCATGCCAGCCCACACCCTTCTCCCTGCACTCACGTTTGGTTCTGTTCGGGGCTTCTCGGGGAGGCTCAATCCTGGAGAGAAAGGCTGGATTTTCAAGGAGGATTTTCAGGATTTGGTGCAGGCCTGGCAGAGATGTTCTGACAGAGTCATGGGAAAGAAGGAAATGGATTGGATCCGAAGTGAGTCAAGCAGATCAGCAGAAAGCAGCTGGGAAGCAGGGCAGGGAGGGTCTGCACACAAGCCCCCGCCTGTCTCGGCCCACCAAGGCACGGCTGCTCTGCCAGCCAGCACTCTTTAGCAGCTGCTTTGTCATCTCCTCCGTGACTTTGGACCAGACACACACCTCTGCCTGGCTAATTTTCCTTTCTTCAAACCCCTCCCTTATAGGAAAGAGGCAGCACAGTGGTGAAGGGCACAGGCTCTAGAGCCCGGCCGTGGGGCTCCCATCCTGGCTCTGCCTCTTGCTGGCGCAGTGTGTGCTCAGGTGGGTTATGGACCTGCTGGCTCCTCCTCTATGACATGGGGATTAATGAAACACCTGCCCCGTTAGGTTGCTGGGAGGCCGAACTAGGTTAATCATCCAGA
Organism: Mirza zaza; assembly: GCA_008750895.1. Lineage (NCBI taxonomy): Eukaryota > Metazoa > Chordata > Mammalia > Primates > Cheirogaleidae > Mirza > Mirza zaza. Next base: position 132,019 of record VSMD01041226.1, read on the forward strand.
ACTGGCACACGGGAAGCGCAGGTTGTATTGACACTTTCTACCCCTGGTACATGTGATCCGGTGCAGACATGGGGCTCCGTGGCCAGACGGAGCTCAAATCCCAGCCCTGCCACTCACTAGTGGTGTGACCTTGAGCATCCTACACCTCCTTCAGCCTCACTTTCCTTATCTACCTTCCTCTAATTGCTGTAGAGATCAGAGCCATTGAGCATAGAGAGCCCAAGAGCAGCTGCAGGTAAATCACACAGGCGTCTCCCCACTTCTCTCCCAGGCTCTTCCTCCTTGCTATTTGGCAGCTCTGGCTTCCTTACCCTTTAGCAAGATGCTTTCCACTAATGGCAGTCGTCATGTATCAACTGAACCTGACATTTCCCACCTCTGAGCCACGCCTGTCTGCAAATTCCCAGTGACACACTCAGGGGTCCCAGCATGAGGGCTGTTCTTCTCCATCCAGATTCTCAGCCTCTCTTGACTTTTCAAAACTGATTGCTCTGACTTGGTGCTCAAGGGCCTTCATGCTGTCAGGGCTGAAGGATTCTGATTTTCCAAACACCTGAATGATATTCTGTTGTTTTCCCTGCAGTGTCGAATCAGTAATGTCTTTTCATGGGCTCTTCACAACCTGCCAAATCGATCCTCGAACCCAGTGGTTCTCAAAGTGTGGTCCTTGGACCCTCAGCATCACACCACCTGGGAAGTTGTTTGAAATGCCTGTTCTCGGGGCCCAGCACGCTGAGTTTTAACAAGCCCCTCAGGACACCCTGATGCACACTCGAGTTTAAGAACCACTAAAGGTTAAGAAACACCTTCACCCAAAAATCTAACTTTTTTTGCTTAAGATGAAATGTAGGAATCAAACACATTTCCTGCCAAGTCTATTTTTTACCATTTATTTATTGCTTACACCCTCATCCTTCCAAAAAAGAGCGAATGAGGGCTTAGGATAAAATAATAATGTTAATAATAATAAATAACATCTACTAAAATTTACAGTGCCTTGGGCGAGACACTGCACCTAGTGATTGCAATGCATTATGTCATTTAATTGTTGTAAAAACTGATGAAATATTTATTACCTTCCTTTGTACGTGAAGAGACAGAACCTCTGAGAGGTTAAATAAATTGCCTAGGATAAAATTTGAGGGAGGAAAAAAAAATGTTTTTATTATTGTTGGGATTTTTGTTTTGTTTTGGGGGAATCGTGTCATCATACCTTGAGTTTATTTTAAGGACCCCGTATCCAAAGAGCTATTTAGAAATAATAATTCCTAAGCGTTGAGTCTCACTAAGCAGAGAAGGATGGAGTGATTCTGGCAGCAAGGCCACCACCCCTTGGGGCCTTTCCTCCATGCTGAGCGGTCAGCTGGGTGAGCTGCCATCAGCAGGTGACAGACCTGGTTGGAAATTTCTCTGCAGACCTCCACTGGCAGGAGAAACAGTGCACACTGTCACTGAGGAAGCCTACCTGCACAGCTTTGCTCTCAGATGTGTGACAAATATCTGAGTCCCAAATCGATGCTACTGTGTTTTCCCGAAAATAAGACAGGGTCTTATATTTATTTTTTCCTCAAGAAGACACACTAAGGCTTATTTTCAGGGGATGTGTCACTTTTTTCTAAGTATGGTACAACAATCTACATTTATTCAAATATAGTTAAGTCGTCATCTTCTGGAACATCATCATAACTCTCCAAACCCCGAATTCCATCCTGAATTTCTTGGGACTCTACTTCCTTTAGAACCATTGGCCCCAATCTCTCATGTGGAGCAATAGAGCTCTCATGGGGCAGATGAGAAGATGCTGCTCGTCTTCTTTACCGCTCCGCGACGAAATGCATGGGTTGTGCAGATACGCAGCGTAGCCACGCCCATTGCTAGGTCTTATTTTCAGGGTAGGGCTTCTATTGTGCAAATGCTTAGAAATCCTGCTAGGGCTTATTTTATGGGTAGGTCTTATTTTCAGGGAAACACGGTAGTTATTGGCCCTAATGGATAAACCAACATCCTCCTACTGACCCTATGTGGTGGTCCATATATCAGAAGAGCAACTTTGTGTTTTTCTTCTTTAGAAGAAAAGACTTCTCTTATAACTTAAATGACTATCTTGTTTCTTCTTAAATGGAATAACTACTATTTTCTAAGTGCTTACTAAATTCAAGTTCTGTAGTAGATGCTTAAGCATCTTAGGTCAATGATGCCTCGGAAAACTCTGCCAGGTACATATGAGCATCACCATTTTGCAGATAAGAAAATGGTACCCAGAGAGGTTGGTCCCTTGCCCTTGGTCACACAGGTGGTGAGAGGTAACACACCCTGATGCCTATCCCATGTTCTGGGGCACAGAGATGCTTTTCATAGGCTGGAAACTGATTCCAGACACAGTTCCTTTCTTCCCTTATTGTGGGCAAATGGGGCACGATTCTGTAGACTTAGATTTCCACTTACAATGAAGGCCACTTGCTATAACCTGTGAATTGAGTGATGAGGGTCCCTGGAACCTGGTGCTCATGAGCTAATAATATTAGTGTGCATGCCGGGCTTTTCCCACCCTTGCCTTTCCCCTGCTCTGTGTTCCTGGGAAGCTGAACCTCCGCAGGCATCATTAAGATAGGCCCCTTCTCGGTTTGACCAACAACAGGGCATGGAGGGGGGTGGACAGGTGGGAGAAAGAGAACAGACTGGGTACGGGGTAGTCCCCCCAATCTCTGCCTCGGGCAGCATCTCTAGTGGTTGCTGTACCTCCTCAGTGGCCCCAGCTCTTGGTGGCAGGATACTAGTCCTGGTAATACTGCCTCCTCCCTTGTCCATCTGGCCCTGGGGTGATAGCAGCTCCCCCTGTGCTAGTCTCTGAGATGCCTCACTGTCCTCTGCTTGGAGGCTTAGCACTTTCATCATCTGTATAACCAATTGCTCGAAGTCCCTTTGTTTGAAAGACCTGGAAATCCTTTCTTTTTTACTGCTATTGAGTGAATTATCAGTGCTCGCTGAATCTTCTCATTCTGTATTCTACACGAATTGGAAGCAAAGCTCACAGATCACAAACATTCTTACAGTTCTCCATATATCCATATATCACCAAGGTCGTCTTCAGTTTCTTCTCGTGGATTTTAATTTTTACCAACAAACTAAAGTCAGTTTAGCATCATTGTTATCAGTTTTGTTTGTTGTTTGCTGAACCTTGCTATGTATAATGATTTGAATTTGCATCAGCAGCATTTCGGGCATTTTCTTATAACTATTGCACCTGAAGTTTTGAGTAACATTTTAAATATTTTGTTCCTCTTCAAACCTTTTTTTATTAATTATGTTTTTATTTCATCATATTAGGGGTGTACAAATGTTTAGGTTACATATATTGCCTTTGCCCCACCTGAGTCAGAGCTTCAATTGTGTCTATCCCCCAGATGGTGTGCACTGCACCCATTAGGTGTGAATATACCCATCCTCTCCTCCCCCCTCCCACCTTCCTGACACCCGATGAATGTTATTACTCTATGTGTACTTAAGTGTTGATCAGTTAATTCCAATTTGCTGGTGAGTACATGTGGTGCTTGTTTTTCCATTCTTGTGATACTTCACATAGTAGAATGGGCTCCAGCTCTATCCAGGATAATACAAGAAGTACTATATCACCATTGGTTTTTATGGCTGAGTAGAGCTCCATGATATACATATACCACATTTTATTAAAGGGCTGATATCTAGAATCTATATAGAACTCAGAAAAATCATCAAGAAAAAAAAACAACCCTATCAAAATCTCTCTCATAGATTTCTTTTCCTTTGGATACCTTCTCACATTTCATTGGGATTTGGTAGGAAGAGCAGCTAATATGTGTGCTTGTTCCTCCATTGAACTGGAAGCCTTTATACTCATTTTGCTTTTCTGAATTTTCTAAAATAAGTGTATATTATTACATTCATATTAAGAAAAATAACGATACAAGCTGTTTTTAAAATTGAAGGGCTTTAGAAATATGTTCTTACTGGGCACAAAAGAGGAGAATCTTGTCACTGTTTCATACCAACCACCAAGGCACTAATCAGGAAACTGCTTCCTCACAGTGCGTCAGTCCCAGTGAGGAAGAGTCTGGAGAATCTTGCTGTCTCACTTGTGATTTTTATTTTCCCAAGCTGGATTAGAAATGCTGTTAATGCAGTAAGAGTATCAAATACAAAGCCTACTATTACACACCTCAAAACTTGGTGGCTTAAATTGGAAAGCACGTATTGGCCTGCTTTGTTAGGGGACTCAGGTGGATGGTTCTGTTGGTCTCACCTAAGGCCACTCATGTGTCCACAGTCAATTAATGGTTGATGGCCTCACTCACCTTTCTTGGGGCTTGGCTGGTTATGACTGGGGCAAGAGAGATGGTTGGGCCAAGTGTCTCTCACCACACAGCAGTCCAGCTTGGGATAACTCATCTGGCGATGCTTGCAGGATTCCCCAGAGCCCCAAGAGAGGAAAACAGAGGGCTCAGGACTCACGCAACATCCCTTCCACCACACTCTATAGTCAGAGCAGATCACAAGGCCAGCCTGGATTCCAGGGGTAGAGAAGTGAACCCCGCATCTTGATGGAAGGAGCTGGAAGCATTGCAGCAATTTGGTAATTCACGATTTAACGTTATAATTTTCTGTTTAATTCTGTCTTTCTTAGGCTTCTGAGGACCCAGTCTCTGGAATGGTTCTACAACAATGTGAAGAGCCGCTTCAAGCGCTTTGGCAGTGCCAAGGTCCTTAAGAACCTGTACAGGAAACACCGGCTAGAGAGTGGGGCATGCTTCGACATTCTAGGTACTCTCACTGCCAGCTGCTCTGGGAGTCTGGGGTGGCCTGGTGGGGTAGAAGGTGGCCTGGTTTGGAGGCCCTGGAAACTAGGGCACATTTACCTGGAACAGTGAAATTTGCTCAAATATCTGGCACTAGCGAGGAGCAGAAAGAGAAGGACAAATGCCAAAGACTCCAAATTTTTTACTCTTTCGGTTCTAGTTTCCAGCATCCCCACTGAACTCGAGTTTATGTGTTAGATGGTGCAAGGACCAAAAAGTATTTCTACAAATTGTGGATATTTTAGTGCTAGACCCCTAGAAACGAAAGATTGTTGATCATAATCCCCTGATGATTAAAACGTTAGAAAATTATTTTTGCTTGATTACAGAGAAACTATATCTGCCCTTGGAGGATATACCCTCCCTTCCCTTTTCTTTGTGCTCCAAAATTGTATTCTTACCAGACCCGGAATTCGATGTAATGGGAGAGGTAGAAAAGTGTCAGCTTCCTCCCAGAAGCCTGAAGGATGAATTTTACCTGTGCTGTTTCTATACATTTAAGACAACCAAGTTAATTAGAGTGAGAAATTATGTTCTTTAGTCTTGTTGGACCAACCAGTAGAAAGGAATGGTTGTCAGAATATGAACAGCATGTCCTCCAAAATGGCTATGTTTTTCAGTCTAGTAGCAGTGTTTTTCATCATTTTGCTAGCACAGGTAGATGCTTTTTATCCATAAGAAACAGGGAAGAAGAAAATAAATCTCATTCATCTCATTTGGAGCTTTTGCACCATCATTATTTTACATTGTTGTGTTCTCAGTGAAGTCTTTGGTTCTGTCTGATCTAAAAATATGCCAGCCGCTTAGACAACAAGAAAAATAGGATGGAAACATGAAACATGGAGAATCATTAGGGCCTTTTGTGCTTGTTAGACTCTCTGCCTTTCAAACTGCGCAGGAAGGGAAGGCTACAGCTACGAGAGCAGTGCCGAAGCCTACCACGTTATTTTTTATCTTCTTTTTACTGATTTTTCTAAAAATGTTTCCCTAGGAATGGAGACAAAAGAGAAATAAAGCTTAAAAGTCATACCGTCAACAGTTTTTCAACCCAAAGCGATGTCTCGAGAAGCGTCCAGAGTAGAATCAGCTCACTCACGTGTATCCCATCCTTTCCTTCCTCTCTTGTGCATCCTCGGGTCTTGTCATAGGCGCCCCTTTAAATGTCACCAAATTCAAATCCCATAAGTGGTGTTCTCCACCACTTAATGCAGAAAGAGGGAAAAAGAAAGCACGTGTGGAGAATCCTGCAGCACAGAGCGCGATTTCCATTTCTGTCCCTTTCTCTCTGAGTCCCCACAGGAGGAGAAGTCGGACGTGAATCCCAAGTGGGCTAGGGCAGGGTTTTGAAATTTACGAGTGTCATTTTCAGAGGAGAATCATTTGCTAGGAATAAGGATCTGCCACGACAGAAGCAAATGTACGTGCTAGTGCCCGCTGTGATTTGCCACTTCTTTCCCCTGGGCCACAGTCACTTATCGCACTGCATTCAGGTGGCAGTTGACACAGCTGCCTCTCCTGCTGGACCACGATGTGCAGGTGGCAGCTTCTTTATCTCTGTGTTCCCAAAGCATAGCTCAATGCCTGGCATATCTTAGATCCTCAGTGTTGCACTAGTTGAATCTTAAAATCATGTTATGGATACCAAGACACTTCACAGAAGTGTTAGAATCGTTGCTTTAATAGGATTGGTATCCCCACTGAAACTAAGATTTCGTTTGGATAAATATGAAGACAAGCAGGCAGTAGATGATTACTAAGTTGGTACTTAAACCTGCAAAGCCATAATCATAAAACAATGAGATGTATTCTATAAGCCACGTAGAAGCTTAGTTAGACCTCAAGTATGGAGAAATCTTCCAGTGCTTACATAGCCCCCTGGTCGTGTGAGATAACTAGAGAGACATTAGCATTAGCTTTTACCTGTCACCCAGCACCCATGGTAGGTGTGCCATCTGCCATCCTCAGTTGTGACTACACATTAGAGTCACCTAGAGAGCTGTGAAAAAACATCCCAATACCCAGCATCCTTGTCTGCCACGCCCCTGTCAATTACTTCTGAATCTCTGAAGGTGGAATCCTGTATACATATTTTTTTAAAAAACTCCCTGGATTATTTTAAAGTACAGCCAAAACTGAGAATCTCGGCTGGAACTTCACAGTAATTAGTTCAGCAGAGTTCTTCAACTTATCTTCAGAATTTTGATTGTCATAATATGGGAAATCTGCAGGGCGCAAGGCACGTGCTGTGCTCCAGGACTCTGGGTGTCAAACTCCTGCGAAATGTTTCCACTATGCGGATCAGTGTAGTTTGCCCTAAAAACACTCAGTTCATTGAAATTGCATTTAGCCTACAGAATCTTCTGGGTGGCCCGTCACATACACACCTTGTGCTGCCATGGGTCCCTCCCAGCCCTCCCTACCTTTCCTCCTGCAACTCATAGCAGGTAGCCAGATTAGGCCTACAAGGAGACCCATTCATTTTGTCAGATAAATCTAAGATTTATTCCTTCAGTAAACATTTATTGAGCACCTACTATGTGCCTATGCACCTGGTTTAAGAGTTGGAAGTGAACAAAATGAGCAAGACCATGCCATCTCAGAGCCAAAATTCCAGTGGAAAAGTCAGACATATTTATAATACAATGTCCAATGGTAATGTATTCACATGGCTTATCAACAGTTATCCTAAAAAGATGCACTACATGAAAGGGTAAAGTGGCCATGATTAATATACCTAATCTTCAGACAGTCGGATAAATAACAAGCTTTTATTTAGTACAGGATAAATAAAGTGGGGAAAAATAAACTATGCTTTTCTTTATTATCATTCTGTATCTATTTCTGACATGATTCTTGAAAAGGTCTCTTGCATCCTTCATCCTCGATTTGATTGACAAATGTGATCTTTTGAAAATGCTGAGCCATGTGGAGTCAGAGCTTCCTCTGACTGGAGGCTTAGTCAGTGCCTTCCAGAACAATTGGATTACTTTCTGCCCCTGGGGAAAATCACGTCATCCTAAAGGACATTGACACTCCCACCTATGAATTTAAAGGAACACAGAAGGAGCAGTGTTGTACTAGAAGATTTTAAATCATGCCCTAGTGAGCTCTGTCTCCCAGAGATGTTTCTAGATCTTCTTTCTCTCTTCTCGTCCTCCCACTGCCCTCCCCATCCTCTCGGCAGAATGACTGCATCTCCTCCTCCCTGTGGCTGACAGGGTGCACCCGGCAGGGCCTTCCTCATCTGTGCCCTTTACCCCGCTGCAAGGGATGCTGTCCTTCTTCTCTGCTGCCTGCCCCTCCTGTTGGTCTTTGCATCTGACCCCTGCCACCATCCAGCTTGCTCCTTCGTAATTACCCATTCAACCTCTCTCTAACTAGAATTCATGAACACAACCAGAGTCTCTCCTGCTTCCTAAGCTCTTCCTTGACTGCATTTTCCTCCACTCATTGCCCTGCCGTTCTCTTTCCCGTCACAGGTAAACCCCAGAACGTGGGCTGCACTCGGGGCTTCCCTGTCCTGCCCTTCCTCACTCTGCACCCACCCCCTTCCAGGCTGTTCTCCACGAGGAAGCCTCAGCGTGCTTTCAGATCTCACCAGGTCACCTCTGTGAGACCTTTAATGGCTTCACATTGCTGTTGGGACAAAGATGGAAACACTGATGTGGGCACTGTGGCCTCATGGTCTGAGTCCCCAGGTCACCTCACTCCAGCTTCCCCTCCCCTCAGCAGCCCAAGTATGCTGCCTCTCATTGAGTCCTCGCTGCACCCCGTTCTCCCACCGCCAGTCTCTGTGCAAGCTCTTGCCGGGCCCTGGGTGCTCTCTGCTCCCTACACCCTCTTGCCTGGTTCCTCACTGGCCAGGGCCGTCTTCCCTGCTGCACACTTTCACTGTTCTGTGAATCACTCCATCAGAACACTTAACACGCCTATAATTTTACATTTATTCATATGTCTTTGATTAATGAATTCTCCCCCACTAGACTCTCAAGCTTGCTAGGGCAGGGAGGGTACAGTTTTGCTCACCAATGTACTCCCAACACCTGGCTCAAGGTGCTCGTGGACTGTCTGCTGGACGAATGAATGAATACTGGCTACGGCCAGGATAAACTGAAATATTTGCAGTTAGACGTATATATGGCCTAGGAACTGAGGAGATGGCTTATCCTAAAGCTTTATTTTGTAAGCAAGGAAACAGAGACCAAGGCAGACAAAGTCCCTTGCTCAAGGTCACAGGGCTAAAATAAGTAGACTTCTGAAAGGCTTTCAAAGCCTGGTCGAAAAACACGCACACACAGACAATGGCATAGGGTCAGGCTGAATTAGTAGGGCAGGCTGCACACTAACAGCTTATTTTGCAAAGGCAGCATCTACTAATCCTGCTGCAAATACCTATAGCAAATACCTTTAGAGTTCCCCCACGGGAACCCATCCAAGAAAGCACAGGGTGTATTTTATGAAGGTAAGGCCTATTGCTGAGTTTCAATCTCATCTGTCCCTTTTTGAGCTAAGACACAGTAGACTTTCATTTATTTTCTTGGTTCTGTCAAGCAATGTTTTCAACCATCTTCTAATCCAATAATTTCTTTTGAGTCACCTACACTCTCTAGATGCTATCATGGGCACTGGGGTATAGTGATTATTTTTAAAAGCCATTTTACTGACCTTAAAAGATCTCATTTGATGAATTAATATGGGAACACAAATAAAAAAAAATCGCAAACTTTTTGGGCTTTAGAAGGGCAAAACTAATTGCTCTTCCCAGACTGGAATTAAGACTAGGGTTGTGTGTTCAGCTAAGAGAAGACCAGGCTAGGCACTGTGGCTCATACCTATAATCCCAGCCCTTTGGGAGGTCAAGGCAGGAGGATGGTTGGAGGCCAGGAGTTTGAGACCAGCCTGGACAACATAGTGAGACCCCTGTCTTTATTAAAAAAAAAAAAAAAAAAACTAGCAAGGCTTGATGGCATATGTGTATAGTCTCAGTTACTTCAGGAGGCTGAGACAAGAGGATCTCTTGAGCCCAGAATTTGAGGCTGCAGTGAGCTATGATCACACCACTGTACTCCATCCTGGGTGACAGAACAAGACCCTGTCTCTTAAAAAAATGAGAGAGAGAGAGAGAAGACCAGAAAAGAGACAGTAGGCCTTAAAAGGTGAAAGACCATGGCTTATGTTACCTCCCTCTGGGTGTGTTTCACGTGGACTCTCTTCTATAGAAGAGGATGGTGACAGTTAAATCATTAGCTAAAGGCAGCTGTGTGGATCAATGCTCTGGACTCTGGCTAAAGATGTGTAGCATGGCTCATTACACATCGAGAAGAGTGCTATTGTAATTGCTGCTGTTCTGGTAAAGAAGCCAAGTGTCAGGGAGGTTAAATAACTTGCTCTAAATCACACAACTAGTAATTTTCAGGTCCAGGAATTGAGCTCACATCTCCCAGACTTCGTTGTTCTGTCTTCCATACTCCATACTGCCTTCAGAGAAGCTGTTGGAAGAAAGTTAGGGATGGTAGCAATACTGCACCAGGAATCAATATGAGAAGAAAATAGCAACAGGTCAAAAATGGTAGCATTTTGTGGGGCCCAGTGATTCCCTAAACCCATTTTCAAGGCTAACTTAATGAGTGGGTATCAGGGTCTGCCAATTCAGTGACACAGTACATAAGTGCTCACTGGTTCTCTCTCTCTCTCCTCCCCCCTCCCCACCCCACCCCCAGGAGGAAGCTTTTTTGAGTCAAACCTGGAGAATGAAGGAAGCATTTCTGGCAGCGATTCAACATTTTATAGACAATCAGAAGGTAAGGTTGCTTAAGAGTTTATAATTACTGGGAAGTTGGAAGACTAGAAACATTTTCAGTTGCATTGTTACCCCCGAAGGCAACTGTTCATTGCTATGTGTGAGTCTCCATGGGTCATCTTATTATTGCCAATTGTGTAAATGCATCATAAAAAATAGGTAAGTATATACAAGTGTGGCTGACGGAACTGCATCTGCTACCCAGCCACGTGATACTTTGCAATCAACTACCAAATATTCTTCTGGAGTTGGACATAACAATAAATCCACTCACTCATGCATCTCATATTTAGATATTCCTATAAAGAATGTATCATTTACAGATTAACTGCTGCTTATAACAGTATTATAGTCTCCTTAGAGCAGTGGTTGAAAGCAAAACAAACTTCCCATTTCAAGTAAAACCTTGTTCATCACTTCAACTCTTCCCTAGAGCACCAGATATTGATAACCAGTGCGTCCTGAATGGGTGCTGAGATGGTTCATTTTAATGTGGCAACTTGGCTGGGTGAAGAGATGCCCAGATGACTGGTAAAACATTATTTCTGGGTGTGTCAGTGAGGGTGTTTCCAGAAGAAAATAGCATTTGAATCATAGACTGAGTAAAGAAGATCCACCCTCACCAGTGTGGACAGGCAGCGTCCAATCCGCTCGCCGAAGGCCCAGATAGAACAAAAAGGTGGAGGAAGGGAAAATTCGCTGTCCCTCTTCTGGAGGTGACACATCCATCTTGTTTAACCTTCAGGTATCAGCGCTCTGATCTTGGGCCTTAGGACGCCAAGACGTAAACCGATGGCTCTCCCATTTCTCAGACCTTCAGACTGGTACTGAGTTACACCAGCTGCTCTTGAGGGTCTCCAGCTTGTACACAGTGTATCAGGGGGCCTCTTGGCCTCCATGATCACATGAGCCGATTCCCATAGTAGGTCTATATCTGTGTGTGTGTTTGTATATATATAGAGAGAGAGAAAGAGAGAGCACATGCACCTATTACTTATGTTTCTCTGGAGAACCCTAACTAATATAGGTATCTTCTCATGAAAACTCTGTCCTCTGTTATCCTTGCTGCCTGCAACTTCTCCATAGGATTCCACACACCATCATATGGCCTCAGTGTATCTCCATTTGTACCTCTGCTGAGCCTAAAATGTCCAGCCTTAATTTCAGCTCAGAGCTCTAGACTCAGATTTCTAATGGTTGTCCATTGGCACCAGAAGATCCTATAGGATTCTTAACCTAAGCATGTCCTAATCAAGGTCCTCAGCCACTTAGGTCCAACGACAAAAGTTATCTTGCCTTGAGTCTGTCTCCCAACTTCCACCCAGCTCTGTTTCCAATGTTATCCTTTTTCTTTTCATTCTGAAGCCCATGACCTGAGCACCTCCCTGCTCAAAAATCTCCTGTCTTAGTGTTAATTTCAGTGACTATCTGTCAAGGTTCTCCAGTAGGAGACACATATGTGGAATTGGAATTGGTTCGTGTAATTATGGGGACCCAGCAAGACTGAAATCTATAGGGTAGGGCTAACAACTCAGGCAGGAATTGATACCACAGTCTTGAGGCTGAATTTCATCTCTGGGAAACCTCAGTTTTTACTCTTAAGGCCTTTCAACTGATTGGATGAGCCCCACCCACATCGTCAAGGGTAACTCTTACATAAAGTCAGCTGATCGTAGAGGTTGACCACATCTACAAAATAACCTTCACAGCAACATTTGGAGACAGATTAGTGTTTGATAATTGGGTACTATAGCCTAGCCATATTGACACATAAAATTAACCATCCCACCACCTAACTGGTCTTCTGAACTTTAGCAACCTGCCTTCTTAACCTTCCTCCACCCCCTCCCATCAATTTTTCTCCCCAAAACACTGACCTGAGCCTTCAGTTTTAAGCCACTGTTCCACATCACTCTCATCCAAGAATCATATGTCAACATGGCAGCCAAAGCCTTTCTAGGTGTGGCCCCAGGTGCTTACTCTCCACGGACCTCTGGGACTTGGAGACTATTCCGGTCATGGGGATTGTTAGGCATGCCTCTTAGTGATTATTCACATGCCTAATCACCCAGTAGCATGGAAAGCCATGAGAGCAGGGACTAAGCTTGTCCACCAGAGCCTAGCACACAGGAGGCCCTCAGTAAAAGTTTATTTGATTCAATGAAAATGTGTGGACCTCTTCTGTGAAAAAATGCATAGATAGCTACCTTGAAGAAGAGAAATAAGAGAGATACAGTGTCTATCTCCAGGGAGCACTTAGTGTAATGATTTTATGGGAGCTAGTTATCAAAGCATTGGGAAAACTGTGTGTTCAATCAGCCACTGGCAGTGTGCAGAGCCCCCGGGTGGGTTGCCCCTACATGGCTCTGTCATGATTGTCCTGGCCATCCTTCCCTGTCCTCATCAGTGGGCTGGATCACTTTGACCTTAACTGGATTGGTTTTAGAGATTTTATTATGTTTGCCAAATGCCATTTTCTCTCCACATTTGCATCTTTACGAGTCTAAGAGACTTGCATTATTTTTTTTAATTGAGTGAGTGATTAATTAATGAATTGCTATATTTACACCCTGTCTCATTCCATAAAGAATTTTCAGCAGCTTACAGGAGATTTGCATGTGTTAAAGAATACATGACTAGATATTATAAATGGAAACAGGAGGTTGAAACTGGGGAAAAGGAGACCCAGGCACCCAGCCCTTGTGTACCTACATTCCTGCATCTGTTGTGATTTGGACTTCTCGAGTGACCTAAGAGAGGGATAATAGAAATTCTCACAAGCATGAAGCTAATATCTAATAGCTCAAGGAAAGAGCTCTGCCAAGCACTTAGCTCCAAAAAGAATTTTGTCACCTGGGGAAGTCCTTTGATCTGGAGGTACTTTCTCCCGTTTTTTGCTATATGCAAAAAAAAAAAAAAAAGAGAGAGAGAGAATGTGTTCACCAAAAACATGATAGCACTATATTTTAAAATCATGTTAGCTTATATTCATCTCAGTTTTGTGGTTAAAATCAAGGGTTTTGGAGACTAAGTGCCGAATTCAAATATTAACACTCTTACTGTCTTGCCGTGTGACCTTGAGCAAGTTATTTAACCACTCTGTGCTTCAAAAAATTTACCATCTGTAAAATGGTACCTTCTTACTGGACTGTTGTCAGGATAAATTGTGATCATGTATGTGAAACTCTTGGCCTATGGCCTGGCATGTGGTCAAACTCTGCCAGGTTGGCCAGTATTGCTGTTATTGATATTGTTTGTATTCTAAAAAACTCTTCCATGGATTTTTGTATTTGCATTAAATTATAGGCACACCCTAGTGCCCTTAGGATATTTAATAACTCTTATTCCCGTCATCACAATGACACATTATATGCACAAAATAAAACATGATCTTTATCTGAGAAAGTGGATGAAGATCTGTTATTTCCTTATATGAAGCCCTTTTGTTCAGTCATCTTTAATCTACTCTGTGTGCTTGGACAGGTGCTTAGTGTTAGGATACAACAGTGAATATGATCAATTCTTGCTCTCTGAAAATGACCTATGGGAATGGGCCTTTCTGCCTCCCATGAAAGCAAGCCCAGAACTTTGGATGGACATCCGAAGGTGCATAAGGGGTCTGAGATTTTTTAGAGGAGGAACCCTTAGACCAAGCATTGGGGTCCCCAGGAACCAGCTCAGTCATGGGGCAGGAGACCAGAGGGAGGAGGAACGCGATAAGACTTTGGAAGAGAGAAGTGGCAGTAGCAGAAGAATGAGGCACGGGAGGAGTATTGAAGCAGGTGGGAAGGGTGAGGGACTCGTGTGCCAATGAAAGCCATTTAAAACTTGCTAACCTAGACCCCCGAAGGATTTAAGCAGGGGAGCTCAAAGTGGAGCGATCGTTTTACTGGTCATTTCCTTTTTAGAAAGTGCTGTGCGTTCTGTTTCCTGTCTAGGACACAGTGTGATGGACACCTTGGCTGTGGCCCTGCGGGTGGCTGAAGAGGCCATCGAGGAAGCAATTTCCAAAGCAGAAGCCTATGGGGACAGCCTGGTAGGGCCTCCCCTGCTCCTCTCTGGGGGGAGGTGTGGGTCAGAGTCCCTGCCACAAGGAGGAAGTGCAGGTTGTAGGGAAATCAGTGTCCCAACGGCCTGGACTAATGAGCGCATGCCCAACCTCCTTCTGCATTTGTGGGCAGGTCTCTCCCAAGAAAGGGACTGCCGAGGCCCCCCACACCCACCCAAGCACCTGGCCATTCTCTTCCCTCTGCAGGACAAGCAGAACGAGGCCAGTTACCTGCGGGACCACAAGGAGGAGCTAACTGAGGAGCTGGCCACAGCCATCTTGCAGAAGGTAGGTGGGCCGCAGAGCAGGGACCCGAGTGAACTGCAGAGCAAACGTGGGGAATGTCATTTGCACAACTACCACTCACTTTCACCTTTGTGCTTAGAGGGCCATGCCGAGGGGCTGCATTGCACTGTAGATTGTGAGCAATTTGAATGTGGTCGCCTTTGGGATTGAGCTAGCAGGTGGGGACTCAGGAGTTCTTGGCACTGAGCAAGCTGCTCATATGTGTGTGTGTGTGTGTGTGTGTGTGTGTATGTGTGTGATTGTATCCCTTTGCACACTTCCCAGACAGTCCCTTACTGAAGATGCTTTGCAGTCTGTCACCTCCATGCCCTAAGCTGTCCCCAACACAGTGTACCAGTTAATTACTGCCGAGAAAGCAACCACCCAAAAACTCTGTGGCTTTAAACAAGCATCTCTCTATCTTCCACAACCAGTTCTCAGACACCAACTGAGAACTAAAATTCAATCCTTTTCTGGTTACTAACTACCTGGCGCTAGTGCAGACTCTGCAAGTTAAGGACTCAGTCCCTCAGGACCGTCCCCACATCATACGCCACCCACAAGTCTCAGGGATCCCTAGGTCACCATACTTTACTGCCTGGCCTACTACAAATTCAGGGGCTCCCATGACCCTAGGCCCTCAGGTTCAACAATTTGCTGGAACAACTCACAGAACTCAGGAAAGCACCTTACTGTCAGTCACCAGTGTAATATTGATAACTTAAATAATAAGTGACTGGGCACGAGAGTCACACTCAGTTCAAGTTTACTAAGTCGAAGTCTGAGGATGCACGTGGGAAGAGCACAGACCACAAAAGCATCTATGGCCCTGAGCTCTCCCCACGGGGATTGGAAACAGGTACTTAAAGGGGAGAGGACACGCATAGACCGTGAGGCAAATGGTCACCCTCTTATGGGGCTCTGATCAGTGCCAGGTAAATCTGCATTTCACATAAAGTAAGGTGAACATTCAGAAGGGAGCAGAGGAAGGAAGACAATTATGTAGTCTGCTCAGGGTGGGCAGAGGAGTGACTGGTCTCATCTGTCGTTGGCCTGGATCTGGGGAAATAAGCTCATAGTTGACATGGTCAGTGTGAAACTTAACAGAAGTCAAGATCAAGAATTTATTTATGTTGCAGTCCTAAGGTTAGACTTGGCACACATTTGTTTTATAGGGGATACACGAGGTCTGTCCGTCTGTCTGGAAAGTATCCAGCCATGTAATTTGCAAAATAGAGACATTTATTGAAGAAGATACAAGAAACACTGTACATAGGACAATGACGGCTCAAAGTAGGCACCTTGGCACCTCACACAGTTCTCCCGGCGTCTCTTAACCTAAGCTGTACGTGTTCAACATTCTCAGGTGTTCTGCTTGTTGCAGGCTTTCCAGAACATGGATCACTTTCAGCAGATTCTTAAGCATCTTTGAGGCATTTGTGCGACACTTTCATTTGCGCTGCATTCGTTGCTGCTGTTCTACTTGCTTAGTCATTTTCTAAAACAGTGGCCACACAGTACACAGGCTCACTCAGCAGCGTCCAGCGCCACCCCCACCCCCAATACAGTGAGGGCGTCACTGTGTTCACGCATGTGCATTCCAGTCCCCTCTCCTTGGCTGCCGGGTTACACCAATGTTGCACAAACCGTTCTCGTTATGTGAAGGATGGCTGGATGCTTTCCGAGTAGACTCCGTATTATCTGAAAGGTTTAGGGCTGACAAAGCATTTCCCCATGAGCAATCCGTGAGGAAAGCCATCAGGAGAGGCAAAAGGCCTGGTTGTCGTGGGAAACTGGCTTACGCATAAAGTCATGGCGCCGGGGTCGTGAGATCACAGCTGTCCATTTGGTGGCCGTGCTGCGTGGCTCAGTTTCCCCGCCCGGTCTCTCTTTCTGCATAATGAGTGTCGGAGGCCCCGAGATTTTATTTTTCCCTCACAATATAAAGGATATGAATGAACAGCCAGGTGGGGAGCGATGTATGGGGCAGCAGGGTCTGGGGACAAGGTGCACAGAGCTCCCATGCCCCCTCTGTGTGCGCCACCTCCTGACACATCAGCGTGTCCACCAACCAGGAAGCGCTCTGCGCCTCATTGCTGCAGAGTTGTTGAGGCTCCATTATGTAGGCATGATTGATTAAGCGACTGGGCGTCTGATCGAGCTCACTCTCCAATCCCACTCCCCTCCACAGAGGTGAGGGGCTGGAGCAGAAAATTGCAGCTCTCTAATCATGTACTGTGTACTTGGTTTTTCTGGCAGCCAGCCTTCATCCTAGACCAGGCGTCCTCAAACTATGGCCGGCGGGCCACATGCCACCCGCCTAGGAAATTTATCCGGCCCTCCAGGTGTTTTTGCCGCCGCTGCTTGTCCTGCTTAGCAGCCGACTCATCCCGGGCCCACAGTGTGCACTCTCCAACGGTCTGAGGCACAGTGAACTGGCCCCCTGTTTAAAAAGTTTGAGGACACCTGTCCTAGCCAACTTAGAAGTTATCTAAGGTCCCCACTTTCAATCGCCCCATTAGTATAACAAAGACATTCCTATCACTCAAATACTTCCAGGGGGTTTTGAAGCTCTGTGCCAGGAACTGGGGTCAAAGACCAAGACAGATGCCCCTGGACTTAAAATAGATGGGGTTGCCTCCAGATAGTAACCCTACCCTATCTTGAAAATATTGTAAGTTGGAATGCATTTAATACGTCTGACCCCCACCTAATACATCATAGCTTAGCCTAGGCTGTCTTAAACAGACTCAGAACACATACATTAGCCTACAGCTGGGCAAAATCATCTAACACAAAGACTATTTTATAATAAAGAGTTGGATACCTCATGTGATTTGTCGAATACTGTGCTGAATACATATCGCTTTCACACCATCGTAAAGTCAAAACATTGTAAGTCAGGAACCATCTGTGTGTCTTTTTTATTACACCACAATTTCTTTCTTGCTCATGCATCTGCAGTAGCTCCACTTGAAGCCGTGGGTTGGGGCCAAATCAGCTGCAGCGTGTTCACTCTGGAGCCAACCAGAGTGGCACATCAGCCACTCGTGGCCATGCCAGAAGCCCCGGAGAGCAGGAGGAGGCAAGCGGTGCCTACCAAGGCTGAGGCTTGCCCCTGGCACACGTTACTGACACCCTCCTCACGTGCCATTGGCCAAAGCAAGTCACATAGTGGAGCCAAAAGGCAAGGGCTAGGAAGTACATTCTTCCTGTATGGGGAAGGACTGCAAAGTCACAAAACAAAGGGCTATATACAGGGAGTGTTGAAAAATCCAGTCTTCCCTTTTGGTCACAATAATTCACGTCCCATCCACATGGCAGGTATACGCACCGCACCCAAAGACCCCTAAGTGTCTGATCTGGTCATGATTCAAAGTACCTTCTATCCAAATTCAGGTGCTTTTCAGCTAGAGATCTGTGAAGCTAGCAGACAAATTACCTCCCCCTATATACCCAACATACAGCGTTGGAAGAGAAACAGGGAAGTGGCACTAACCCCATTCACCTGCAGAGAGGAGGCACAGGAGGTCACTCATTCTCAGCGATTCTGAAATCCTGCTGGGGAACGTGGCCAGGTCCCCACCCTGCCGTGAGGATTGTGCCCTGATTAGACCCCAGGCCTGTCTCTGGGTGTGGCACCTCAGTTCACTGTTCTCCATGTCTCTCAGCCTTGCCTTTCATCATCCTGTGTGGCCTAAAAGAGCACTGAGGAACATGCCCATCTTGGTGGCTCAGCAGTGTTTTGGCTGCTGCTTGCCTGTAGGAAGCTGAGAGCCCAGAGACCTCTGTACAGATGGACTCAGTAAATCCAAACGGCTCTGCCAACCCTGCAAGTGGTGCCGCGAGCTGGAGCTGAAGCCGTCCCTGAGGACTCTTGGTCTCTGCCCCCTCGATGGGGCTTCCAGATGCTTCCCAAAGTCAGGACTGACAGCCGGAGACTCTGGGTTTGAGATCCAGCTCTACCATTTATAAACTAGGTGGCTTTGACTTAATCTCCCTGTGCCTGTTTTCTGATCTGTGAAATAAGGAGAATTATAGCTTGTATCTCTTGGAATGAAACATGGTAAAGCATATACAGTACCTAGCACAGAGTCTGACACATGATAGGCACTTAATAAATAGAAGAAGCTGTTAATGTCACAGAAGGATTGTTTGTAAACTGTAAAATGCTTAGAGCAGGGGTCCTCAAACTTTTTAAACAGGGGGCCAGTTCACTGTCCCTCAGACCGTTGGAGGGCCAGACTATAGTTTTTAAAAAAACTATGGACAAATTCCTATGCACACTGCACATATCTTATTTTGAAGTAAAAAAGCAAACGGGCAAAAACACCCCCATGTGGCCCTCGGGCCGTAGTTTGAGGACACCTGACTTAGAGTGTTCAAGGCTCTAGTCATGCTGTTATAAGGCAGATCCGAAAACAGGCTGGCGTTCAGTTGAAATTAAGCTTTACAGTGGCTGAAAAAGATTCCAGAGACGGTCGCCAGTTAACCCCCTATGGCATCTAGAGGCCTCTCTGCTAACTGGCTCCCTCTGTCCCCCACAGATCATAAGGAAACAGAAGAGCAAAAGCGAGCAGCAAGCGGAAGAAGAGCCAGAGTGGCCACTGCCCCAGAGCTGCGGTGCCAAGGCAGTAGATGAAGGGACCACAGTGGCCCCTGGAGGCCACGGAGCTTCCGCCACCCTCTGGGTGAGTCCCTACCACCCGGGCAGTGCTGGCCCAGCCCCTACACCGACGCCCTCCTCTTACTGATCAGAGCTGCTCTATGGTACCCATGGGGCTTAAGCTTCCGTGGTTGACTCAGGTGCCCACTGGCCAGCGTAAGGGATTCTAAGGGACAGAGGGGGAGAGATTGAGAGAGGAGGTGAGTGTGAGTGAGAGCAGGAGGGGTGAGAGAGGAGAGACAGAAGCTGAGAGAAAGGAAAAGCACAACTGATTATCGATGGATACGGAGGTGGGTTTTCACACAGAGACGAATTTAGGAAAAATCAAGGTGTCGACGGGCTGCATGTTTGCATTCATTCTGAGCAGGGTTGTCCTGAGTCCTCGTGGGGACAGGGGTAGCTTCGTAAGAGCCATGTGTATATTCTTACAACCTAGGTCATTTGCTGATACTAAGTGGCAGCTACAAAATTGCCACTGCCATTGCAGCCACCAAAATGGTCACATCTGGTGGACATGGCTGGGAAGTCACGATGTGATGCCAGTCTTTCTGTCTGTCACCCTGAATCACACACAGAGCTCCATGGCCTTCCTGTGGCCCAAGGGTCTGGGGCTGCTTGCAAGTCTCCAAGTCCATGTAATCCTTTGCTCCTGGCTCACGTCAGCCCTGCAGAGGACGAGCAGAGCGCTGGCAAAGGAGCTCCGTGCGCAAGCTCAGCAAGGAACCAAGGGACTGGCCAGCGGGGCTCTGGTTCTGCCAGCCACGGGGGCCCGGTGGCCTTCATCCCTATGAGAGCAGATTGAGAAAAAGGTGTGCGCAGCCGCATGTAGCAGACTGCAGTTCCAGAAGGGATCACCTGCATGAATTCCCCATGTCCTCACCAGCCACCAGATACAGGGGGCGACAAGGAGTATCTCTATGGCTTTGTCAGAGATTAAACTTCATTGATTTATCGGCAGGACCTTCCCTTGTCAACATGCTCTCAGCTTGTTTTGCTGCTGCTGCCCCGTGCTCAGCACCAAGGAGAACAACACAAGTAGAAGACTAGGTCCCTGCCCTCCAGTACTTTGTAATCTGGTTAGCAAGGCAGGAGGGGGGCCATGGCTAAAACTGGTAAAAAGCAGATAACAGGAAACTTCATAATTGGGTCCTCAGTTGTAAGATTGAGACTGGAAATGGATTTGGAATTTGGAGAAGGGAAAGGCCTTTCCAGCACGGGGGTTGGAGGAAGGATCCTACTGGATGGTCTCTCAAACAGCCTGTCATTGAGACAGGTCTGTAAATCAGACTTACCATTCCTGGGCTCAGGATCACCTTGCATTTGAGGAGGCGCAGGCGCAGGTCACCTTGCATTTGGGGAGCCGTTCTGAAGTATTTTCTGCACACTCAAAGGGTCAAGTTCAGGAGGGCTCCAGGACAGGGGAATCTGCATGGCACCCCAGACTGAGCCTTGAGCAAATGGTCAGAGGCAAGAACAGGGAGCTTGGGCTCTGCCTCTGCCACTCCTGGGATGGGATTTGGCCTTGACTAGTTCTGTGACCTTATCTGTTTGGTTTCCTGTCTATAAAATGGGGATATGGCTGGGTGCGGTGGCTCATGCCTGTAATCCTAGCACTCTGGGAGCCCAAGGCGGGAGGATCGCTCAAGGTCAAGAGTTCAAGACCAGCCTGAGCAAGAACAAGACCCCGTCTCTACTAAAATAGAAAGAAATTAATTGGCCAACCAAAAATATATAGAAAAAAAATTAGCCAGGCATTGTGGCACATGCCTATAATCCCAGCTACTCAGGAGGCTGAGGCAGGAGGATTGCTTGAGCCCAGGAGTCTGAGGTTGCTATGAGCTAGGCTGACACCACAGCATTCTAGCCCAGGCAACAAAGTGAAACTCTATCTCAAAAAATAAAATAAAATGGGGGTGATAAGACCTGCCCCAAAGGACTGTTCTGAGGATTCCTTGTGGAGTCACCAGTCTTTATTGAGCTCCTACTGTATGCAAGGCTAGGTGTTGCAGAGACAGGGGTTCTTGCAGATACAGCAGACTCCACCATAAACTATGGGTGGGACATGCCAAAAATAAGTCAACAAGGAAACACAGGGGTACAAATTCTAGTAATCATTATCAAGAGGATGGAGGGGAGGGAGAACTGGGGTAGGTAGAAGCTTGGTCAGGGGACAGGGAAAGCCTTTCCTAAGAGGTGACATGAAAGCCCGGCTTGAAGGATGAGAGATTTGGGAGCAGTGGAGGAAAAGCATTCCTGCAGGGGGAAGAGCATTCGCGGGGGCTCTGAGCAGGAAGGAACTGAGAAGTTCAAGGCAGAGAATAGCCACGACATGGCTGGGGAACAGAGACTACGGGGCACAGCGGCAGGTAACCAACTGAGAAGTGGACATCGGCCACTTAGCACCTAGGTTCCGTCCCTAAACTGATAGTTATTGTTCTTTCTATCATTACTTTATTTCTACACTTCAAAATCCAGGTCACGATCATCAAGGCGTACCTGCTGTGAATCATGAGCTGTACCTCACCATGTTTGGGTCAGCTAAGCCCCAGGCCCAGAGAGAGGCAGCTGTTGGCGTACCACTGCCCCCTGCTCTGATTCACAGGCACCTGCCCCCACCAGCCGGCCCCACCCTGGGCCCTCGCAGCCACCCCCTTGCCTTCCCTCCCGCACACAGCCAGGTGGCGCCAGCTTGCTTCTCTTCCCTCATCTCGTCTCGCCCACCGGAACGTTTCTGTCCACTCACTCCATCTCAGGGCTGCCCTGGTCATCCTTCACCAGCGGCTGAAAGCTCCTTCCCTGACCTTGTCCTGCTTCCCCTTGCACCGAAGAGACCTCCCTCCCCAGAAACAACCCTTTCCAGATTTTTCCCGTTCACATCAGCTGATGGCAGCTCTGCAGAGCAGCTAACGTTCTCATGCAAACCTGTGAACAGAGAGGCTTGGAGGATGGGTGGGCTCATCATAGGACGCTCAAGTAATGCTGGCAATGACAGAGGGATGGCCAAAGGTCCACAGCAATAACATCTGGCTGGACCTTTCCTTTCTATAAACTATGTGCAGAGAGTTTTCACATGTATTTCTTCATTAGAGCCATGTGAGAGCACCCTGCATCGTTCCCGCTTTACGAAGAAGTAAACTGAGGCCTAGCCAGCCCAAGCCACTGGGACTAAGTGGGTTCCAGGACTAGAGTGTGGATCTCCTAGTTATGAGCATTTCCTATGCTCTGCTGTCTCTGGTTCCCTTAGGAACTTCTGACCATGGAATGCCTGCTTCCCCCACTGGGCCACTGGGTCTCCTTGCTGTGCGTGTGGTTAAAGTTGGAAATGGTGTTCCTCCCACCTCCTAGAGACCAGACGCTCTTTGTATGTCATTAGAGATGTGGAACAGTGGGCTCTTGTACCATGAGTCAGGACAGTGGGCGCAGCAGTGATCGCGGGCGGTAGTTCCCCTTTCAACAGCAGGACAACAGAGGTATCTTATCCACACTCCTCAGCCGAGCCCTGGCCAAAAGCAGCTTAAAATAAATAGCTTAAAAAAATAAAAGGGTGACCCTTCCCAAGAGGAATCTCCTGCTTGGTTCGTCAGCCAGGGAAAGAATTCAGTCCACCTGGGACACAGGCATGGCCCTGGGCTATTTTCCCTGAAAAAGACATTTAGAGATCCAATCCAGAGTCTCACAGAATTCCCATTTGGTTTGCTAAAACAAACACCTCTTGGGATTTGATTTTCATATCAGAAAGTCTTGTCTTGCCAAATGCCTGCCTCCTGCACAATATAACTAATGGCTGCAGCTTTGACATAAATGTAGAGAGAATTTAAGCATTTCATACCTATTTTTTTCTCTTTTTTTCCTTTCTTTTTTTT